>PVJH01005543.1:0-42500 GCA_004026705.1 Nesogale talazaci
GCCAGGAAGTCTTGACTAGTGGCAATCTTTTTGAGTGACGTGGACTTACCCAATGGGTTTTCCTAAAACTATTTTCTTTCAGAATTAAATTTGGTGGGCCAGGTCCGTGCTCTGGCTCAGGCTTCAAATTCCTATCTGAGATGATCTTGAATGGTTTGCCTGTCCTGCACTCCCTTTGAAGATGACCAGCCTTTCCACAACTGAAGCCCCCTTTTTTTAAGGTTTGAAGTACTTTGCCTTCTCTTCTCCTAGCAATTGATGAATTCTTATATTTATTCTATCCTCAGCATTCCTACAAGCCTGTGAATGGGCTGACTCCTTCCACAGTAGTAGATAATGCAAATATTCCTGTCATGTCTCTCCAGTCAGTGGGGATCCAACTCTCAGACTCTGCCAAAGATCTTATCATGCTAATCACATAATGGGCATCAGGGTTTAGTCACTGACTGCTTGCTTGAGATCTTTTAACGACTCAATGGAAAATTCACTGTGGGGCTGAGCCCCGGTGGCGGGACTGTGGCCCACTGGGATGGAGGTTCAATTCCAGCAGTGGGGCTGGGCCTCCTACTCCCTCCACCAGAGAGCAGTGATGCCAAAAAAAAAAAAAAGAAAAAAAAAGAAAAGAAAGAAAAGAAAATTCACTGTGAATTCCTTTTGGATGTTTTCTGAAAGGCTGTCTGTTAACAACTCTGATGGGAAAAGGCATTATAAATTCTAAATCTCCTTCCTGTGCTATACTTCGCTCCACTCATGAGAGTAAAGATGCTTTCCTATTCTTCGTTTCTAAATTTTTATTTTCCGAGTGGAGTTTCTCTACCAGCATATCTTGAAATCCCTCCATTCCTAAGATAAATCCTTTAGTTTGCATTCTTTTAGATGTAATCTCACTTCTCCCTCCAGCACTAGCTTGATTGTTTTACAATCTCTGACATTTTCACTAACCTCTAGCAGGGGTGATATCTCCCCTTCTATTTCAGACTTAGGTCTCTCAACTCTGTTCAAATTAATTTCATTTGCTGGATGCTCATCCTGACTTAAGCTAACGTTCCTTGCTTTCTCTATCTTTGAAAGCAAGGGAACTTATTGGGACTGCTTCACGACCTCACTATGGACCTTGGAATTCTCAACTTCTAGTGCCTTATCACCTTGAAGTCTTAGGGCCCTGTAGTGCCCCAAGGACAGAGAGGCTTCGACCATGAGGTCTGTTTAGAATCAGAGGCTTTAGGTAACAGACAATCCTGGTTACTTCTGTTCTCTCTAAAGTTTCATCAATTTAAACTCACTCACAGAGGCTTTGCTTGCTTTTCTAGATTGGGATAGTTCACAGTTTGCTTACTAGATCTACAATCCTTTTTCTCGTCCTCCTGCAGCTGCTCTAATATGGCTTTGATCTGCACCCATAGTTCCCATGTATCTATGGGGGATCCTCTGTCCTTCTCTATGTGCTTTTCTTTTTCTTTTTTTTTTTTGGCATCACTGCCCTGGTGGTGGGAGTAGGAGGCCCAGCCTTTGCTCCTGTGAGCTGGAATTGAGCCTCCATCCCAGTGGGCCGCAGTCCTGCGCACAACCACTATGCCACTGGGGCTCAGGCCTCTATGTGCTTTTCTTACGTAAAATGTTATCTCATCCCAGATCTCCATATCAAAGGTTCCAGTCAGTCACCAGAAAGGCAGGATAAAACCTCTTCACAATTTGAAAAAAACTCTTTTAACTTCTTATTCATTACTATTATATTCTGTTTTTTCAAGAGGTGGCAAGAGTAAGGTGACTCCTTACTCTTTGTTTGACCCACATCTCACTCAGACGAAAGCTCACTTAAAAAATTTATCCCGATTCAACCTCACAGTCCGATGAGGCTACACAACTGTTGCACGTGATTTGACTCAAAAGAGACCTTCCATTGAACACCCCGAGTTGAGCGCTATTTTTCAGAGGGTGGCCAGCCTCTGATATACTCACAGCAAGGGTTCAACAGGCAGTTGTGCAGCGATAATTATTATTTATTATAATGATATCTGCTGGAGAAGCATCAGAAGATTGGTTATGCCTGATTATGCCAATTGGGGGGTGTGTGTTTTCTCTGTTTTGCTTTACAAGGCAGACAGCATGTCTTAAAGATTGATCTTCCTGTGGTATCGGGATATGTGGAACATCTGGAGGTTTACCACATCAGCCAGGTAGAGTAGCACATTGCAGAGGTGATGGTTAAAGTACTCCCATCCAGCCTGCTGTCCACTCCGTTCTGCTCCCACATGTGCTGTTGACCCCACCCCCTCTGGCGGGCTGGGGGCTGTGCCCGGATACAGCAATGAGGAGACTTCAGACTCCTGGGGGTAGATAAACAGGTCTGTCTTGTTAGGAGTCATTGACAATGGCTCTTGAATCCCACCCACAGGCCTTGAGGGAAGCAAACCATCATCCTAACAGCAGAAGAATCAGCTTTACTGCGAGTCACCCAAAGGCCTCAGATATCTGGGAGCTTCTGGGAGAATAGCTAACATAACTTACACTCCAAATGCTGGCAAATAGGTTACTTAATATTTTGGAGTATGTAATTGTGGAGAAGTCCCGTCTTCATCCCACAATACCTCCCTTTAAATATTTTTAGGAGCAAAGGTATCTTCTATACATTTACAGCTGTCAAGGCAAATTCAGTAGCCAATTAATAAAGCCAAAACTTCAAGCGTATGATAAACATTTTTGGATCTAGGCATGGGTTGGAAAGTCCTTTCATGCCCGTTCGCTATTGGTGAAGAATAAGAGAGGGATTGGATTTTGCAGCTGGAAAATAATAAAGCTCATTATGAACATTTGCTTTCACAGTAAGGCTTCTGGCCATGGAGTAGACAGCCGTATGGCAGCAGGAGACAACTTCATGGCAGCACTGAGCACTGAGGAAACATGGGGGCGATGTTCTGAGAATGCGATTTGGACTCATCTCCGAGGACCACAGATGTTGAGGTCCCCCTCTACGTCGAAACCAAGCCTGCAATGCTTCCAGTGAGGGGTTTGCCAACCTAAGACATAACCTATTCACTTAGAGGAGTATGTTTGATGAAGGGTAAGACATTCTTAAGTTACTGACATCCTAAGACAGGCATAGTCTTTGCTCATATACAATTACAAATATAAATATACACATTCATATACACATACACATATATAAATAGAAATATATATAAAAGACCAAGAAATTAAAGCAGCATGATATTCAAAGGCGGGTAAGATCATTCACAGTATTTGCTCATATATATATATGTGTGTGTGTGTGTGTATGTGTGTGTGTATGTATGTATGTATATATATCCCAGAAATAAAAGCAGCCTGGTAGTCAAAGATGGGTAAGTTCATTAATTATGTTTGTGAATTTAAGACAGAAACTATTTGATTAGAGGAGTAGGTTTGAGGACGTGTAAGACATTTATAAATTAATGACAACTTCAGACATCCACAGTCTTTGCTCATACATATATATAATTGTGTGTGTGTATATATACATACATAGATATATATATATATATATATATATTAAAAAAAAACCCCAGTATTTAAAGCAGGCAGGTACTCAAACGGGTAAGTTCATTAATTGTGTTTGTCAACCTAAGAGAGAACCTCTCTGCTTGGAGGAGTAGGTTTGTTGACTCATAAGACATTCATAAGATAATGGTAACCTATGACAGGCACAGTCTTTGCTCATATACATGTATACAAATATATACATACACACATACACATGTATATATATAACCCAGAAATTAAAGCAGGCTGGTAGTCAAAGTAGGGTAACTTCATTAATTATGTTTGTCAACCTAAGACAGAAACTATTCGCTTGGAGGAGTAGGTTTGATGACGTGTAAACCATTAATAAGTTAATGCCAGCCTAAGACAGGCACAGGCTTTGCATATATGTGTATATATATATGCATATGTATATAAGCCAGCAATTAAAGTAGCCTAAGACAGGCACAGTCTTTGCATATATATATGCATATATACATATATATACACAAACATTTAAAAATCAGAAATTAAAACAGGCTGGTAGTCAAATATGGGTAAGTTCATTAATTATGTTTGTCAAAACAAGACAGAACATTTCGCTTGGAGGAATAGATTTGATGACCGGTAAGACATTAATAAGTTACTGACAACCTAAGACAGGCATAGTCTTTGTGTATATATATATATATATATATATATATATATATATCCCAGAAATGAAACAGCCTGCTATTAAAAGACAGGTAAGGTCATTAATTATGTTTGTAAACCTAAGACAGAAACTATACTCTTGGAAGAGTAGGTTAGATGACGAGTAAGATATTCATAAGTTGTCCGGGGCCTATAGGCCCGACCATAACTTTGCCTGTCTGGAGCCATTAAGGCCTGGCCATTGTCTCAATCTTTATTGCCTGAGCTCTGTAAGTTTTCACTCTGCCGCCACAGGCACAATTTATTCTCATTAGGTGGTGTTTGCATTCCAAACTGGCCATAAATACCAAGGACTTTTAGGTTTATCTAGGACCCTGCAGGGCATGCTGACACTGACTTAGTCAGCAGTAATAGATTAACAGATATCTCCTTAACCTGTGTAATCCCTCTCCCACTACACCCTATATAACTTGAGACTTTTCTTTGAATAAATGAGACTTAATCAGACTCCTGTCTTGTCTCCATTCTCTGCGTCCCCTGCCCATCTTCGTTTCCAGGCCTCCGAACCGGGACATCACGTTGAGTGACCTGCTGCAGGCCGGGTCAGTCTGGCGCCACAATGTGTGGCCTGGCCTGCGAGTTGAAGAGTTGCTTCTCTGAGCTGCAACATGTTGGTGACAGCGCTATCGTTTCTCTCTCAAGCTCTAACACCTGAGAGCCATACCGTCTGTCAGCCTCCCCTACACGCTCTAAGCCAGGCAAGCTCTCCTTGTCGGTGGCCACCTGACTACAAGGGACGTCCCTGAGAAACCAGACAACCCAGTGAGGATCGCGATCACCCCAGTTTTGCTGCCCACTCAGCGACGTGGTAACCTGCTGCGTTACAAGCCCAGGTAAGTCATTAAGTCATTGTCTGAAAAAAATGGGTCAGGAATTAAGTCAGCATCAGATTTTCATGGGACAGCTGTGTGATGCACTCCAGATGCAGGGAGTAAAGGTTAAAGCTAAGGATTTGTTTAAGTTTTTGATTTTATTAAGGAAACTTTTCCCTGGTTTCCACAGGAAGGTACTATTTGTACTCGCATTTGAAATTGTGTAGGCGATTGCTTAAATTATTATTGCAAGGTCTTTGGTCCCTATCGTGTCCCCGTAACCGCTTACTCTTATTATAACCTCATTAGAGACATCATTAGTGCTAAATCACATGACCCCCGTGTTCATAAAACCCTTTCCCAGACTGAAGACTTTCTTTTTTTTTTTTCCTTCTTTTTTTTTGGGGGGGGGGGGCATTACTGCTCTTCGGTGGTGGGAGTAGGAGGCCCAGCCCCACTGCTGGAATTGAACCTCCGTCCCAGTGGGCCGCAGTCCCGCGCACAACCACTACGCCACCGGGACTCAGCCCCACTGAAGACATTTTTAAAGCAGCTTCTAATCCCCAGTTAAGATTCATTCCCCTAGACAAAGAGGACATAACTCCACCTACCATCTCTCACACTTTTCCTGCCACCAGGCAGCCCACCCCCTGCCCTAATCCTCCAGTTCCCGATCCATCTGAAGTAGACTGGGATGACTTAGATGAAGAGGCCACTGAATACCGTAACCCTGACTGGCCTCCCTCGACCTCAAGATCCCCCCTTGCAATTCCCTTTTACAGCCCACTGCTCCTTCGATGCCTTCCAGTCAGGCTTGTGCTCAAACACATGTCTCTTCTCGGTCAATGTTTAAAACAATAACTCAGTTGTCCAAGTGAGACAAGCCTTCTGACTTGTCTTCTTTTCAGCGCTCTTGCAAGAAATTAGTTTTTCCAGTAATTGAGGTCAAAGCCGATGATGACAATAGTGATGAGGATGCAGAACCCATAAGAAAACATGAGATCTTTACATTTTTGTTATTGTAAGAACTCTAAAAGACAGTCTTCCCTTATGGACCCAATACAACATTTTCTATGAGCCATATAGAAGCTCTTTGTGATAAATGGCTCGCCCCGGGGGATTGGATTACATTGGCAAAATGTGTCCTTTTAGGCGGAGATTATTTACTATGTAATGTTAATTAGGAAAGTCTAATCTTAATTTAAAGAGTTTTCAGATGGTTAATGGAATTATTAATCAGGATTATAATGATGAAATTAAAGCAGTCATAGAGTCTGGTATATCATGGTTTGTAAAAGAATATTGCTTAAGTCAATTTTTGTTGCCTTGTATTTCTAGAATAGATGTTTTTACTTATCAGAAAACAATACCTATGTTTGACCACCCTATATTAAATCAAAGGATCTTTAGCAGTGTGGTAGTGGGGAAACAACAGCACCCCCACATGGATTTAGAAAATGAAGGGAATGCATTTAAAGTTACTCCCTCAGGACATTCAGGAGGGACTAAAAACCCCCTGCTGATTTTTGCTAATTCCAGCATGGAGGGAATGAGAGAAGCAGCCTATTGCAGGCTAAGGCAAGGTTGTACTATCTTACAGTATGGAAAGCCTGAAGGGCAATACAGCTTAATCAAACCTATGACTTTATTGGTAAGATTAGAGAAAGAATGTCTGTTTGGTAAGTTACTTCTACAATTAAATAAGTTTGTTAACAGTTTGTGCAGAATTTTAAATCATTCAGAGTTCGGTAAAGAGCAATTGGTTAGCACTCCCACTTCTCTGAGAGCTGACAGACAAAATCTACATAACAATCTGGCAAACCCCACTGATTTGGAATTAAGGAAGTTCCCTGATATTGGTTATAATGTCTTAAAATCTTTATGATTACAGAAGGGAGAGAAGAGAAATATTATGTGTCACAAATTATGTCTAATAACCTTAATCAAAATATTTTTCTCCTTTGTAAAACATTGTAACAAAATTAAGGCAGGTAAATACACATTCACTCCTACAGAGAAAGCTGATCCTGAAAGATCCAAGGAGAATGAAAATCGTGTTTGGGATCCAGCTTCAATAATCACTTGGAGAAAGGTCTACATATTTATATTCCTACAGAATAAAGCTGATAAACTTTCCTCAAGAGAATGCAACCACATTTGGAGAAGGAAGAACAGAGAAGAGATGGAGAAATCCCTTAACCATAATTCTATTTCCAGGTTGTTGACACCCCAAAGGGAGGGGCTCTCTTTGCTTATGTGTTCACAGATGAAGGAGACAGTAGAGTTCTCTCCAGCCAGCAAGGCCAAGAAGAGAAGAGAGAAGCTGACACTGTAACCCGATCCTGCCATCACTGAAGAAATCCTGAGTGTCACGATCTCCCAGAATCTCAGAGACTCAGATTCTTCTTTGGCTGAAGTTGTTTTACAAAACAGGAGGGGTGTAGACCTTTTGTTTTTACAGCAAGGCGGGCTATGTGCGGCTTTGTAGGAGGAATGTTATTTTTATGCTGAAAAGTCTGGCTTAGTCCAGAATTCTTTGGACAAAGTCCGTGAGGGTTTACAGAAGCGAGAAAAAGAATGCCAGGCCACCCAGGGATGGTTTGAGGGAGGATGCTCTCAATCTTCCTGGCTCATCACTTTAGTTTCCACTTTGCTTGGTGCATTGTTGTTATTATTAGCAACATCTTGGGGGCTTGCCAGGGACTGGGAACGTGAGCCCCTCCAAAGGCGAATGAAGGGACCAACTTTGAGCTATGGGAAATACGCTGAGCACCCCTGTATCCTGTTCTCCAGAGTACAGAGGAGTCATGTCTGTCCTTTAACCCAGGCTCCCCCGGCAGCCACTCATCAGCACAGCCATGCCCTCCGTGCCAGCAGCAGGCATGACACCCAAGGCAGCAGATAAGACCCCTTTTATGTCCGCCCCATAGGCAGGCCAGGAAGGTTTACTCAGGGCAGGTGGGTGGGTGAGACCACCCGCGGAAACTCTGGTTGGTATTTTCCCTTTAAGGCAAACTGTCTCCCCTCCTGTCTCTTTAAAGTGCTATGAGTAACCTTGATGCAAAGCAGCAGTAATTACTCCCAATAGAATCTTTAACCCTCTGCTACAGTTAATACAATTTTCATTTCAGTGACTGTTTAAGTCTAGAAAGTCAGAGTAAGTCGCAGAAGGTGAGAGTAAGTCGCAAAAGGTCAGAGTAAGTTGCAGAAGGGCAGAGTAAAAATGTCTGGTTGTGCCAGAATGTGAAAGAAATCTAAAAGCTTAAGTTGTTTGAAGGAAAAAGTCAATATGGTCATAGGAAGAAAGATTCATAGTAAGAAAGATTACAGTGTGAGACACGTGAAGGACATCAAATTAATAATTTGTATATAATGTCCCACACCCACCAGCCCACCTGGGATGATTGCTAACAGCTTTTACAGGTTCTGTTTACTGCAAAAGAATGGGAAAGAATCCAGGGAAACGCCCAAAAAGCACTTCTCGGATCTGATGGGAAAACTGTGGCAGCCCCTTAGATTGCCCCTCAGGAGGCATTGATTGCACTCCGGCAAATAGAAGACGCTGTCGCGGCCCAATTTGTCACTAGTATAGATGACAATCAGCCTTTAGCATTTATAATTTTTAATACAACAGTGACACTACTGGTCTTTTTGCAAGGCAGCCCAATTATGTGCATCCATTTGCCCTCTTCCCCAAAAAAGGTCTTGTTTCCCTATTATGATGCCTAGCGGATTTAATCATTATGGGAAGAGAAGATGGCCATCGATATTTTGCTATAGAGCCTTCAAATATTATACAACCCTATTCCAAATCCCAGATTAATTGGTTATTGCAGAACACGGAGACATGGCCAGTAGCTTGTGCCTCATATGCAGGTAGATTGGATAATCACTATCCACCAAATAAATTAATTCAGTTTTGCAAATTACATGCCTTTGTTTTCCCCAAAGTTACTAGTAAAGAACCTTTGGATGATGCTTTACAAGTGTTCATGGATGGGTCATCCACAGGAGTTGCTGCCTATTCCTTTGCAAACCAAGTAATTAAATTTAAAACAAGTTTTGCCTCTGCTCAGTTGGTAGAGTTACAAGCTATGATTGCAGTTTTATCAGCCTGTCCCTGTCAAGCGCTTAACATTTATACAGACAGTGCTTATTTAGCTCATTCAATACCTCTTTTGGAAACCATAGCGCAGATCAAACATGTGTCAGAAACAGTAAAATTATTTTTAGCACTGCCAACAACTCATTCATAGAAGAACTGCTCATTTTTTCTTAGGACATATTAGGGCTCATTCGGATCTACCGGGGCCTCTGGCTCCAGGTAACAAAATTGCCGACGCAGCTACAAAAATGGTGGCCGTGGTTATGACCGGCAATTTACAACAGGCCCAAGCCGCTCATGCCTTGCATCATTTGAATGCCCAGTGCCTAAGACTGATGTTTAAAATAACTAGAGAGCAAGCCAGACAGATTGTTAAACAATGTGCTTCTTGTGTGACATTTTTACCAGTCCCCCATTTGGGAATTAACCCTAAGGGACTCGTACCTAACTGGATCTGGCAAATGGATGTCACCCACTATGCAGAATTTGGGAATCTCAAATATATTCATGTATGCATAGATACCTATAGTGGGTTCATTCTCGCTGCCCTCCAAACAAGAGAGACAACCAAGCATGCTGTGGCCCATCTGTTGCATTGTTTTTCTATATTGGGAGCCCCCAAACAAAGACAGATAATGGCCCTGGCTATGCTGCAAAAGTCTTTAAAAATTTTTGTAATAAATTACAGATCAAGCACATTACAGGAATCCGTTACAACCCCCAGGGGCAAGGTATAGTTGAAAGAGCCCATTTATCCTTGAAAACTATTGAAAAAATAAAAAAGGGGGAATGGTACCCCACTAAAGGTAACCCCAGAAACATTCTTAACCACACTCTTTTTATAAGAAAGTTTTTAGCATTGGACGATCACGGGAAATCTGCTGCGGATCGTTTTTGGCATCCTGAATCTCAAAAGCAATTTGCCATGGTAAAATGGAGAGACTCACTGGACAACTCATGGCATGGCCCAGATCCAGTGTTAATCTGGGGAAGGGGCTCAGTCTGCATTTACTCTCAAGAATATGATGCAGCCAGATGGCTGCCAGAATGATTGGTGAAACAAATTGATGATAACCCTCAATCCAGTTAAGAGATTTCTCCCTGAGAATAGGTTCTATTTCTTTTTACAGAAATGCATTCTGAAAAAATGCAGCAGGGATATCCCATCCCTCTTGTATTATCTAGCCCTTTTATTAACTATTCTGAAGGTAGTTTTTGTGACTTGACTTCTCCTTTTATACTCCAACCTTTGCAGTTTATGAATGTGAGTTGCTTATATTCCCCCTCTCTTAACAATACTTGTGAGATTGATGTGGGATTGGCAGGGTTTGTTTCTTGTTCTAGTGTTATTAATGTTAAGGGCCCCTTATGTGCCCTTAATAGTTCAGTTTTTGTTTGTGGCAACAATAGGGCTTTTACCCAGTTACCCAGCAATTGGACAGGGGTATGTGTGCTACCCTTTCTCCTTCCAGACATAGTTAGTATTCCTGGATACGAGCCTGTCCCTATCCCTGTTATTGATCACATGGCAGGAAGAGCTAAAAGAGCAGTGCAACTAGTTCCCCTATTTGTAGGATTAGGGATCAGTACTGCAGTAGCCTCTGGAACTGCAGGTTTGGGTGTCTCCCTTACTCAGTATACAAAATTATCTAGGCAGTTAATTTCAGATGTACAGGCCTTGTCAGGCACTATACAAGATTTGTAAGATCAGGTAGATTCTTTAGCAGAAGTAGTATTACAAGATAGAAGAGGTTTAGATTTACTTGCTGCAGAGCAGGGAGGTATTTGCTTGGCTTTACAGGAAAGATGCTGTTTTATGCCAACAAATCTGGAATCGTAAGAGACAAAATCAGGCGGCTGCAAGAAGACTTGGAGAAGAGAAGAAAGGAGTTGATCACCAATCCACTGTGGACCGGGCTCAATGGACTGTTGCTTTACCTCTTGCCACTTTTGGGCCCCCTTGTTTGTTTATTGCTTTTGCTTTCATTACGGCCAGTCATATTCAACAAGCTCATGGCATTTATTAAACAACAGATTGATACCATTTTAGCAAGGCCCCTGCAAATTCATTATCATCGCTTGGAGATGAGCAATTTTGAACAGGGTGGCACACATGACTAAATGGTGTGATAAGGGCCTCTGCCTCTATGAGCTGAACTTGACAGCCAATGACGCGTAAGATCAGGAGCACTCTTTACCAACCTTAGACAGGCAGTGGTCACATTAGAAGGCCGTGGACCAATGACGGGTAAGGACTGAGTGTGTGTCCTGACAACCTAAGACAGGTGGAGTTCCAGGGAGGATATCATTTGAAAAAATAAAAAAGGGGGACCTGTCTGGGGCCGACAGGCCCGGCCACAACTTTGCCTGTCTGGAGCCATTAAAGCCTGGCCATTGTCTCAATCTTTATTGCCTGAGCTCTGTAAGTTTTCACTCTGCCGCCACAGGCACAATTTATTCTCATTAGGTGGTGTTTGCATTCCAAACTGGTGTAAATACCAAGGACTTTTAGGTTTATCTAGGACCCTGCAGGGCATGCTGACACTGACTTAGTCAGCAGTAGTAGATTAACAGATGTCTCCTTAACCTGTGTAATCCCTCTCCCACTACACCCTATATAACTTGAGGCTTTTCTTTGAATAAACGAGACTTGATCAGGCTCCTGTCTTGTCTCCATTCTCTGCGTCCCCTGCCCATCTTCGTTTCCAGGCCTCCGAACCGGGACATCATGTTGAGTGACCTGCGGACCAGGTAATAAGTTAATGACAACCTCAGACAGGCACAGACTTTGCCCATATATATGTATGTATATATATGTGTGTGTGTATATGTATACACACACACATATATATAACCCAGAATTTAAAGCAGCCTGGTAGTCCAAGATGGATAAGTACACTAATTATGTTTCTCAAACTAAGACAGAACCTATTCCCTTGGAGGAGTAGGTTCGATGATGGGTAAGACATTCATAACTTAATGTCAATCTAAGACAGGCACAGTCTTTGCTCATATATATATGTGTGTGTGTGTGTGTGTATAAATCCCATAAATTAAAGCAGCCTGGTTGTCAACGATGGGTAAGTTCATTAATTAAGTTTTTCAACCTAATACAGAAACTGTTCTTTTGTAGGAGTAGGTTTGATGACAGGTAAGACGTTCATAAGTTAATGACAACCTATGACAGGCACTGTCTTTATATATATATCCCAGAAATTAAAGCAGCCTGGTAGCCAAATATGGGTAAGTTCATTAATTATGATTGTCAACCTAGACAGAACCTATTACAGGTAAGACATTTATAAGTTAAAGACAATCTAAGACAGGCACAGACTTTGCTCATATATGCATGTAAATGTGTGTATGTATATGTATGTGTATGTGTGTGTGTATGTATATATACACATATACATATATATGACCGAGAAATTAAAGCAACCTGGTTGTCAAAGATGGGTAAGTTCATTAATTATGTTTGTCAACCTAAGACAGAACCTATTCGCTTGAAGAAGTAGGTTTGATGACCAGTATGACATTAATAAATTAATGACAACCTAAGGCAGCCACAGTTTTTGCATACACACACACACACACACATATATTTATAAGCAAGAAATTAAAGCAGGCTGGTAGTCAAAGCCGGGTAAGTACATCAATTATGTTAGTCAACCTAAGACAGAATATGTTCGCTTGGAGGAGTAAATTTGATGATGGGTAAGAGATTCAAAAATTAATGACAATCTAAGACAGGCACAGTCTTTTCTCAAGCAACCTGGTAGTCAAAGACGGGTAAGCTCATTAATTATACTTGTCAACCTAAGACAGAATCTTTGCACTTGTAAGAGTAGGCTTGATGACCTGTAAGACAATAATAAGTTACTGAGAACCTAGGTCAAGCACAGTTTTCGCTTATATATGTGTGTGTATGTATGTATATATACACATACATATATACACACATCTTCTTAAGTTTACAAATATAATTAATGAACTTACCCATCTTTGACTACCAGGCTGCTTTAATTTCTGGGATATATATATACACACACACAAAGACTATGCCTGTCTTGGGCTGTCATTAACTTATGAAAGTCTTACCCGTCATCAAACAAAGTCTTCCAAGCGAATAGGTTCTGTCTTAGGTTGACAAACATAGCTAATGAACTTACCCATCTTTGACTACCAGGCTGCTTTAATTCCTGGGTTTTATATATATATACACACACACACACATATATACACACATATACACACACACAAACTATAGCTGTATTAGATTGTCATATACATATATTCACACATATGTACACATATATATAAAACCCAGAAAGTAAAGGAGGCTGGTAGTCAAAGTCAGGTAAGTTCATTAATTGTGTTTGTCAACCTAAGTGAGAACCTATTCGCTTGGAGCAGTATTGATGATGGGTAAGACATTCGTGAATTACTGACCACCTAAGACAGGCACATCCTTTCATCATATATATATCCCAGAAACTAAAGCAAGCTCTTAGTCAAACATGGGTAGATCCATTAATTATGTTTGTCAACCTAAGACAGAACCTATTTGCTTGGAGAAGTAGTTTTGATAACCGTTAAGACATTAATAAGTTAATGACAACCTAAGACAGGCACAGACTTTGCTCATTATATATATATGTATGTATGTGTGTATGTATGTATATATATGTCAGAAATTTAAGCCTTTCAATTGTAGGAGAATGTTTGATGAGAAGTAAGACATTAATAAGGTAATTAAAACCTCAGAAAGGCACAGTCTTTGCTCATATATATATTTTTGTATAACCCAGAAATTAAAGCAGGCTGGTAGTCAAAGAGGGTAAGTTAATTAATTATATTTGTAGACCTAAGACCGAACGTATTTGCTTGGAGGATTACGTTTCATGATGGTAAAGGTATTACTAAGATAATGACAACCTAAGACAGGCAGTCATATATATATATATATATATATATATATCCCAGAAATTAAAGCAGTCTGGTTATCAAAGATGGGCAAGTTCAACAATTATGTTTGTCAACCTAAGACAGAAGATATTCGCTTGGAGGAGTAGGTTCAATGTCACATAAGACATTCATAAGTTATTGACAACCTAAGAGAGGCACAGTTTTTGTGTATATATATATATATATATGTGTATATATATATATATATATAACCCAGAAATTAAAGCAGCTTGGTAGTCAAAGATGGGAAAGTTCATTAATTATGTTTGTCAACCTAAGAGAGAACCTATTTGCTTGGAGGAATAGGTTTGATGATGGGTAAGACATTCATAAGACATTCATAAGTTAATGACAAACTAAGAGAGGCACAGTCTTTGTGTATACATATATATGTATGCATATGTATATGTATATATTCCCCAGAAATTAAAGTAGGCTGTTAGTTAAAGGCAAATTCATTCATTATGTTTGTAAAACTAAGACAGAGTCTAGATGCTTGGAGGAGTGAGTTTCATAATAGGTAAGACATTCATAATTTAATCACAATGTAAGACAGGCACAGTCATGTATATATACATACATATACACACACACACATCCCAGAAATAAAGGCAGGCTAGAATTCAAAGATGGGTGGGTTCACTAATTATGTTTGTCAACCTAGGACATAAGCTACTTGCTTCAAGAAGTAGGTTTGATAACCAGTACGATATTAAAGTTAATGACAACCTAAGAGAGGCACAGTTTTTGCTCATATATACATTTATATATATAAAACCCAGAAATTAAAGCAGGCTGGTAGTCCAAGATGGGTAAGTTTATTAATTATATTTATCAAACTAAGAACCTATTCACTTGCAGCAGTCAGTCTGATGAAGTGTAAGACATGCAGAAATTAATGACAATCTAAGACAGGCATAGTCTTTGCATATATATAAATGCCGGAAATTAAAGCAGTCTGGCTGTCAAAGACAGGTACTTCATTAATTATGTTTGTCAACCTATTACAGAACGTATTCACTTGGAGGAGTAGGTTTGATGACAGGTAAGACATTCATAAGTCTATGACAAACTAAGGCATGCACAGTCTTTATATATGTGTGTATATATATATGTGTGTGTGTGTGTGTGTGTGTGTGACCCAGAAATTAAAGCAGGTTGGTAGTCAAAGACAGGTAAGATCATCATTATGTTTCTCAACTAAAGACAGAATCTATTTGCTTGCAGTAGTAAGTTTCATGACGGGAAAGACTTGCATAAGTTAATGCCAATCAGAGACAGGAACAGTCTTTGCATATATATGTATACGTATATGTATAATAATAACCCAGAAATTAAAGCAGGCTGATAGTCAAAGATGTGTAAGTTCACTAATTATATCTGTCAACCTAAGAGAGAACCTATTCACTTAGAGGTGCAGGTTTGATGACTGGTAAGATACTAATAAGTTAATGACAACCTAACACAGGCACAGTCTTTATATATATATATATATATATATTCCTTAGAAATTAAAGCAGGCTGTTAGTCAAAGGCGTGTAAGTTCATTCATTAAGTTTGGCAACCGAAGACATAATCTAATCGCATGGAGAAGTAAGTTTCAGGACGGGTAAGATATTCATAAGTTAATGACAATGTAAGACAGGCACAGTCTTTGCTCATATACATATATATGTAAATATATGTATATATACCAGAAATTAAAGCAGACTGGTAATCAAAGATGGGTAAATTCATTACTTATATTTGTCAACCTAAGACAGAACATATTTGCTTGTATGAGTAGGGTTCAGGAAGGGTAAGATATTCATAAGATAATGACAACCTAAGACAGGCATAGTCTTTATATATATGTGTGTATATATATATATATATATATATATATCCTAGAAATGAAAGAGAACTGGTAGACAAAAGCAGGTAAGTTCATTACTTACGTTTGACAACCTAAGACAATCTATTCGCTTGGGGGATAGTAGGTTTGATGACTGGTAAGACATTGATAAATTACTGACAACCTAAAACAAGCACAGTCTTTGCTTTTATATATATATATGTAAAACCCAGAAATTAAAGCAGCCTGTTATTTGAAGATGGGTAAGTTCATTAATTTTGCTTGTCAACCTAAGACAGAACCTACTCGCTTTAAGAAGTAGGTTTGATGAAGGGTAAGCCATTCATAAATTAACAACCTAAGACAGGCACAGTTTTGGTCATATATATATGTATGTATGTATATGTATCCCAGAAATTCAAGGAGGCTGGTAGTGAAAGTTAGCCAAGTTCATTAATTATGTTTGTAAACATAAGACAGAACTTATTTGCTTGGAGGAGTAGGTTTGATGATGGGTAAGATATATATATATATCCTGGAATTAAAGCAACCTCATAGTCAAAGATGGGTAAGTTCATTAATTATGTTTGTCAAATTAAGACAGAAACAATTCGCTTAGAGTAGTAGGTTTGAGGATGGGTAAGACATTCATATGTTCTGACAACCTAAGACAGGCACAGTCTTTGTTCATATATATATACACATATGTATATATTTATATATGTATCACACAGAAATTAAAGCAGGCTGGTAGTCAAATATGGTAAAGTTCATTAATTTTGTCAACCTGACACAGAAACTATTTGCATGGAGGAGTAGGTTTGATGATGGGTGAGACATTCATGAGTTACTGACAACCTAAGGCAAGCAAAGTCTTTGCTCTTATATAAATATATATATATATATATATATTTATATATATATATATATATATATTCCCCAAAATAAACAGCCAGGTGGTCAAACATGGGTAAGTTAGTCACTTATATTTGTCAATCTAAGGCAGAACATATTCACTTGGAGGAGTAGGTTTGATGACGGGAAAGACATTCATAAATTATTGACAACCTCAGATAGCCACAGACTTTATATATATTCCAAAAATAAAAGCAGCCAGGTGGTCAAACATGGGTAAGATAGTTACTTATATTTGTCAATCTAAGACAGAACATATTCACTTGGAGGAGTAGGTTTGAAGACGGGTAAGACATTCATATATTAATGACAACCTCAGAGAGCCACGGTCTTTTCTTATATATATATGTAAATTATATAAATATATATTTATATATATACATAAAAAATCAGAAATTAAAGCAGCCTAGTAGTCAAAGACATATAAGTTCATTAATTATGTTTGTCAATCTAAGACAGAACTTATTCTCTTAAAGGAGTAAGTTTGATCATGGGTAAATATTGATGTTATGACAACCTAAAACAGGCACAATCTTTGCTCATATATAAATGTAAATGTAAGTATATGTGTAAGTGTAAATATAATATAAATGTAAATATAAATATGCATAAAAGACCACTAAATTAAAACAGCATGATATTCAAAGAAGGGTAAGATAACTCATTATATTTGTCACCTAAGACAAAACCTAGTTGCTTGAAGGAGTAGGTTTAATGAACATAAGCCATTCATAAATTAGTGACAACCAAAGGCAGGCAAGTCTTTGCTCCTATATATATATACATACATGCATATATTTATATATATGTATATACAAGAAATTAAATCAAGCTGGTAGTCAAAGACGGTTAAGTTCATTAATTATGTTTGTCAACCTAGGACAGAACCTATTCGCTTAGAGGAGTAGGTTTGATTATGGGTAAGACATTGATAACTTATTTCAGTCTTTGCTTATATATGAATATGAATATGAACATGAATATAAAAATAAGAATAAATATATATAAATGTCCAAGAAATTAAAGCAGCATGATATTCAAAGATGGCTAAGATCATTATGATTTTCAACTTAAGACAGAACCCAGTCACTTGAAGAAGTAGGTTTAATGAAGGTAAGCCATTCATAAGTTAACGATAACCAAAGGCAGACAGAATATTTGCTCATATATATATATATACACACACCCGTGTATATATATGTATATCCCAGAAATTAATGCAGGCTGGTAGTCAAAGTCGGGTAAGTGTATTAATTTTGCCTGTCAACCTTACACAGAACCTATTTACTTAGAGGAGTATGCTTGATGATGGGTAAGCTATTCATGAGTTTCTGACAACCTAAGACAGGCACAGTGTTTGCATATATATATATATATGTATAAATAAATAAATCGCAGAAATAAAAGCAGCCTGGTGGTGAAAAAGACAGGTAATTTCATTAATTATGCTTGTCAATCTAAGACTGAACCTATTCACTTGGAGGAGTAGGTTTGATGATGAGTAAGAAATTCATAAATTAATGACAACCTCAGACAGACACAGTCTTGCTCATATATATATATGTAGATAGATATAGATATAACCAAGAAATTAAAGCAGCCTAGTAATCAAAGACAGATAAATTCATTAATTATGTTTGTCAACCTAAGACAGAAGCTATTCGCTTAGAGAAGTAAGTTTGATGACTGGAAAGACATTCATAAATTACTGAGAACCTAAGACAGGCACAGTCTTTGCTCATACATAAATATATAAATGTCCACATCCATATCTATATCCATATCCATATATACTCATATACACACATATACACACATGCATAAATATACATATAAATGTACATGCACACACATAAACATAAATATAAACATAAATATATATAAAAGAAAAATTAATGCAGCATGATATTCAAAGATGGGTAAGATCATTCATTATGTTTGTCAACTTAAGACAGAACCTTGTCCCTTGAAGGAGTACAATTTAATAAACATAAGCCTTTCGTAAGTTAATCACAACCTAAGACAGGCACAGTCTTTGCTCATATTTATATATAGATATATATGTATAACACAGAAATTAAGGCAGGCGGGTAGTCAAAGATGGTTAAGTTCATTAATTTTGATTGTCAAACTTACACAGAACCTATTCGCCTGGAGGTGTAGGTTTGATGATGGGTAAGACATTCATGAGTTACTGACAATCTAAGACAGGCACAGTTTTTGCTCATATATATAAATATATATCCCAGAAATAAAAGCAGCCTGGTTGTCAAAGACGGGTAAGTTCATTAATTATATTTTTCATTCTAAGACAGAACGTATTCACCTGGAGGAGTAGGTTTGATGACGTGTAAGACATTCGTAAATTAATGACAACCTCAGACAACCACAGTCTTTGCTCATATATACATAAGTGTATATTTATGTATATATATAACCTAGGAATTAAAGCAGCCTAGTTGGCAAAGACAGATAAGTTCATTAATTATGTTTGTCAGCCTACGACAGAATCTATTCGCTTAGAGGAGTAGGTTTGATGATGGGTAAGACCTTCATAAGTTATTGACATGCTAAGGAAGGCACAGTTTTGCTCATATATAAACATAAACATATACACCTACACTTATACCAACAACTACATCTACATATACTTTTACATATATGTATACAAATATATAAATATATAAAGAAACAGGCATAAACATAAACAAATATAAATATATATAAAGGACCAAGAAATTAAAGCAGCATGATAGTCAAAGACGGGTAAGATTATTCACTATGTTGGTCAACCTAAGACAGAACCTAGTCACTTGAAGGAGTAGGTTTAAAGAAGGTAAGGTATTCATAAGTTAATGACATCCTAAGACAGGCACAGTCTTTGCTCATATATATATGTACACACACACACCTATTCGCTTTGAGGAGTTGGTTTGATGATGTGTAAGACATCCATGAGTTATGGACAACCTAAAACAGGCACAGTATATATATATGTGTGTGTGTGTACATATACACATATATCCCAGGATATATATATATACATATATATATATATGTATCCCAGGAATAAAAGCAGCCTGGTGTTCAAAGATGGATAAGTTCATTAATTATGTTTGTCAATCTAAGACAGAACCTACTCTCTTGGAGTAGTAGGTTTAATGAGGGGTAAGACATTCATAAATTTATGGCAACCTCACACAGCCACTGTCTTTGCTCATGTATATATATATATATATATATATGTCAGAAATTAAAGTGGCCCAGTACTCTAAGAGAAGTTCATTAGTTATATTTGTCAACATAAGACAGAATTTATTCGCTTGGAGGAGCTGGGTTGATGACAGGTAAGACATTCATAAGTACTGACAACCTAATTCAGGCACAATCTTTCATCATACATAGATATAAATATAAACATAATCATAAACAAATATAAGTACATATCTGAATACGAATATGAGTATGAATATGAATATGAATATAAATATATATAAAAGCCCAAGAAATTAAAGCAGCATGATATTCAAAACAGGTAAGATCATTCATTATGTTTGTCAACCTAAGACAGTAACTAGTCGCTTGACGGAATAGGTTTGATGAAGGTGAGCCTTTCATAAGTTAATGACAAGCTAAGACAGGCACAGTCTTTGCTCATATATATACATATGCATACATATATATGTGTATATATTTATATATATGTATAACTCAGAATTTAAAGCAGGCTGGTAGTCAAAGACGGTTAAGTTCATTAATTTTGCTTGACAATCTTACACCAAACCTATTCGCTTGGAGGAGTAGGTTTCATGATGGGTAAGACATTAATGAGTTACTGAAAACCTAAGACAGGCACAGCCTGTGCTTATATATAAATATAAGTATAAACACACATATACATGTACATATAAATATACATATAAATATGCATATACATATAAATATATATAAAAGACCAGGAAATTAAAGCAGCATTATATTGAAAGGCAGGTATTCATTGTCTGTCAACCTAAGACAGAACCTAGTCGTTTGAAGGAGTAGGTTTAATGAGGTAAGCCATTCATAAGTTAATGACAACCTAAGACTGGCACAGTCTTTGCTCACATATATACATATATATGTGTATATATTCTCTTGCAGGAGTAGTTTTGATGATGGGTAAGGCATTCATGACAACCTAAGACAGGCACAGTGTTTGCATACACATATATATATATATATATATATATATATATATATATATCCCAGAAATAAAAGCAGCCTGTTGCTGAAAGACGGGTAAGGTCATTAATTATGTTTGTCAATCTATGACAGAACCTATTCACTTGGATGAGGAGGTTTGATGACAGGTAAGATATTCATAAATTAATCACTCCCTGAGACAGCCACAGTCTTTGCTTTTATATATACATATTTATGTATATATATAAAACACAGAAATTAAAGCAATCTAGTAGTCAAAGAGAGATAAGTTCATTAATTATGTTTGTCAACCTAAGACAGAACCTATTCACTTGGAGGAGTATATTTGATGATGATTAAGACATTCATAAATTAATGACTCCCACAGAGAGCCACAGTCTTTGCTCATATATATTTATATATATGCATATGTATGTTTATATATACATCTATAAAACCCAGAAATTGAAGCAGTCTATAGTCAAAGACAGATAAGATCGGTAATTATGTTTGTTAACCAAAGACAGAACCTATTCGCTTAGAGGAGTAGGGTTGATGACGGGTAAGATATACATAAGTTACTGACAACTAAGACATGCACAGTCTTTGCTCATATGTAAATATAAATATACAAACATATATGCACACATATACATATGCATATAAACATACATATATACATATAAATATACATAAAAGACAAATTAAAACAGCATGATACTCAAAGACAGGTAACATCATTCATTATGTTTGGTAACCTCACACAGATCCTAGTCGCTTGAAGGACTAGGTTTAATGAAGGTAAGCCATCCATAAGTTAATGACAACCTAAGGCAGGCGAAGTCTTTGCTCACATATATGTATACGTATATATGTACATATTTATATATATGTATAACCCAGAAATTAAAGCAGGCTGGTAATCAAAGATGGTTAATTCATTAATTTTATTTGTCAACCTTACACAGAAACTATTTGCTTTGTGGAGTTGGTTTGATCATGGGTAAGACATTCATGAGATACTGACCACCTAAGACACACATAGTCTTTGTGTGTGTGTGTGTATATATATATATATATTGCAGAAACAAAAGCAGCCTGGTAGTCAAAGATGGGTAAATTCATTATGTTTGTCAATCTAAGAGAGAAATTATTTTCTTGGAGTAGAAGCTTTAATGACGAGTAAGATATTCATAAATTAATGACAACTTCAGATAGCCATAGTCTTTGTTTATATATATATAGATATATATAAATGTATATTTAAATATATATAAAACCCAGAAATTAGAGCAGCCTACTAGTCAAAGACAGATGAGTTCATTAATTATGTTTGTCAACTTAAGACAGAATCTATTCACTTACTTTGAAGACGGGTAAGACATTCATAAGTTACTGAGAACGTAAGACAGGCACAGTCTTTTCTCATATATAAATGTAAATATACATATTCTTATACATACACAAATACATGCACATACACGAATACATATAAATTCACGAATACATATATGAAAACAAATATGAATATGAATGTAGACATGTATAAAAGACCAAACAATTAAATCAGGAAGATATTCACAGATGGGTAATATTCATTATGTTTGTCAACCTAAGACAGGATCTAGTTGCTTGAAGGAGTAGGTTTAATGAAGGTAAGGCATTCATAAATTAATAGTAATGTAAGATAGGAACAGTTTTTTCTCATACATATATACATTTATATATGTATATGTGTGTATATATGTAACACAGAAATTAAAGCTGTCTGGTAAAGGTATTTAAGTTCATTACTTTGATTTGTCAACGTTATACAGAACCTATTCACTCTGAGGAGTAGATTTGATGATGCGTAAGATATTCATTACATACAGACAACCAAGACAGGTACAATCATTGCTCATATCTATCTATCTATAGATACATATATCCCAGAAATAAAAGCAGCCTGGTAGTCAAAGACGGGTAAGTTCATTAATGATGTCTGTCAATCTAAGACAGAAGCTATTCACGTGGAGGAGTAGGTTTGATGATGGGTAAGATATTCATAAATTAATGACAACCTCAGACAGCCAGAGTCTTTGCTCATATATATATGCATATATATGTATTTATAAATGTATATATATAACACCCAGAAATTAAAGCAGCCTAGTAGTCATAGACAGATAAGTTCATTAATTAGGTTTTTCAACCAAGACAGAATCTATTCACTTACAGGATTAGTTTTGATGAAGGGTAAGGCATTCAAAAGTTACTGAAAACCTAAGACTGGCATAGCCTTTGCTCATATATAAATAACAAATATAAATATGAACATGAGTATGAATATGAACATCAACATCAACACAAACACAAACATAAATATAATATAAATAATATATGCAAATGTATACACATACAAATACACATACACATACAAATATATATACACACATGCACCCATATACACACATGCACATATAAACACATACACACATGCAAAAACATATACATATACACATACACATATACACACACATGCACCCATATACACACATGCACACATACACACATACACAAAATGTACACATACACATATAAATGTACACATACATATAAAATAAACATAAATATATTTAGAAAACCAAGAAATTAAAGAAGCATGATATTCAAAGATGGGTAAGATCATTCATTATGTTTGTCAACCTAAGACACAACATTGTGGCTTCAAGGAGTAGGTTTAATAATGGTAAGCCATTCAAAAGTTATCGACAACATAAGACAGGTACAGTCTTTGCTCATATATATACACATATAATTGTATATATTTATATATGTATGTATGTATAACACAGAAATTAAAGCAGGCTGGTATTCAAAGATGGTTAAGTTCATTAATTAGGTTTGTAAACCTAAGACAGAATCTATTTACTTAGAGGAGTGGGTTTGATGACGAGTAATACATACATAAGTTACTGGCAACGTAACACAGGCACAGTCTTTGCTCTAATATAAATATAAATGCAAATAAAATGTAAATGTACATGTAAATATAAACACACATACACATACATATATACGCATACAAAACATACACATACAAATATAAATGTAAATATAAGTAAAAATGTAAACCTAAATATATATAAAAGACAAAGGAATTAAAGCAGCATAATGTTCAAAGATGGGTAAGATCATTCATTATATTTGTCAAACTAAGGCAGAACCTAATCGCTTGAAGGAGTAGGTTTAAGGAACGTTAGGCTTTCATAAGTTAATGACACCTAACACCCGCAGAGTCTTTGCTCATATATATGTGTGCAACCCAGAAATTAAAACAGGCTGGTAGTCAAAGATGGTTAAGTTCATTAATTTTGTTTGTCAACCTAAGATAGAATCTATTAGCTTAGATGAGTAGGTTTGATGATGGGAAAGACAATCATGAGTTACTGACAACCTAAGACAGGCACAATCTTTGCTCATATATAAATATACATATAAATTTACATATACACAAATACATATACACAGATATACACATATACACAGATATACACATATTCAAACACATATAACAGACATATACATACATATATACTCATATATACATATAAACATAAATATATATTTAAGACCAAGAAATTAAGGCAGCATGATATTCAGAGATGGGTAAGATCATTCATTATGTTTTTCAACCTAAAACACAACCTAGTCACTTGAAGAGTAGGTTTAATGACGGTAAGCCATTCAAAAGTTAATATTAACCTGTGCCCTATGTGGGCACAGTCTTTGCCCATATGTATACACATATATATGTATATATGTGTATATATGTATAACCCAGAAATTAAAGCATTGGTAGCCAAAGACAGTAAAGTTCATTAATTTTGTTTGTCAAACTTACACAGAAATTATTCATCTGGAGGAGTAGGTTTGATGATGGGTAAGACATTCATGAGATACTGACAACCTAAGACAGGCACAGTCTTTATATATATATATATATATATATATATATGCCAGAAATAAAAGCAGCCTGGTAAGTTCATTAATTGTGTTTGTCAATCTAAGACAGAACTTAGTTACTTGGAGGAGTAGGTTTGATGACGTGTAAGACATTCATAAATTCATGACAACCTCAGACAGCCACAGTATTTGCTCATATATAAATATATAAATGTACATATATATATATATATATATATATATAAATAAAACCCAGAAATTAAAGCAGCCTAGTGGTCAAAGACAGATAAGTTCATTAATTATGTCAGTCAACCTAAGACATAACTTAGTCACTTGAAGGACTAGGTTTAATGAAGGTAAGCCATTCATAAGTAAAGGACAACCTAAGACATGCGGATTCTTTGCTCATACATATATACACACGTGTGTGTGTATGTGTATATATATATAACTCAGAAATTAAAGCAGGCTGGGAGTGAAAAACAGTAAATTTCATAAAATTTGTTAGTCAACCTTTCACAGAACCTATTCGCTTGGATGAGTAGGTTTGATGATGGATAAGACATTCATGAGTTACTGACAACCTAAGACAGGCACACTCTTTCCAGAAATAAAAGCAGCCTGGTAGTCAAAGACGGGTAAGTTCATTAATTATGTTTATCAATCTAAGGCAGAAACTATTCACTTAGAGGAGTAGGATTAATCATGGCTAAGGCATTCATAAATTAATGACAGCATAAGACAGGCACAGTCTTTGCTCCTATATATACATACATGTATATTTACATATATATATAACCCAGAAATTAAAGCAACCAAATAGTCAAAGACGGTTAAGTTCATTAATTTTGTTTTTCAAACATACACAGAACTTATTCGTTTGGAGGAGTAGGTTTGATGATGGTTAAGTCATTCTCGAGTTACTGACAACCTGAGACAGGCATATATATATATATATATATATATATATATCCCAGAAATAAAGGGAGCCTGGTTGTCAAAGAAGGGTAAATTCATTAATTATGTTTGTCAATCTAAGACAGAACTTGAACACTTGTAGAAGTTGGTTTGATGATAGGTAAGACATTCATAAATTAATGACAACCTCTGACAGTCACAGTATTTGCTCATATATATATATATATATGTATGTGTGTGTGTATGAAAACCAGAAATTAAAGCAGCCTAGTAGTCAAAGATGTATAATTATGCTTATCAATCTAAGACAGAACCTGTTAACGTCAAAGAGTAGGTTTGATGACATGTAAGACATTAATAAATTTGTGACAACCTCAGACAGCCACCGAATTTGCTCATATATATAATATATATATAGTATATATTAAAAAACCCAGAAATTAAATCAGCCTAGAAATCAAAGACAGATAACCATTAATTTTGTTTGTCAAACTAAGACAGAACCAATTTGCTTAGAGGAGTATGTTTGATGATGTGTAAGGCATTCCTAACTTACTGACAACCTAAGACAGGCACAGTGTTTGCTTATATATAAATATAAACAAGCATAAATATATATGTATCCACACATATATACATACTTGGGCAAATAAAATTATAAATAAACACACACATAAACACACATATGAACGTACATATAAATATGCACATAAATATACATTTGAACACACATATACATATATACTTATGCATAGACATATACATATGTGTGTACACATATAGGTACACATACATATAAATATAAAAGTAAACATAAATATAGACACAAATACATATAAAATACTAAGAAATTAAAGCAACATGATATTCAAAGACAGGTAAGATGATTCATTATGTTTTTCAACATAAGACACAACCTAGTCACTTTAAGGAGTAGCTTTAATGAAGGTAAGCCATTCAAAATTAATGACAACCTAAGACAGGCACAGTTTTTGCTCGTATATGTATATATTTATGTACATGTATAACACAGAAATTAAAGCATGCTGGCAGTCAAAGATGGTTAAGTTCGATAACTGTGTTTGTCAAACTTAAACAGTACCTATTCACCTGGAAGATTAGGTTTGATGATGGGTAAGACATTCATGAGTTACTGACACACTAAGACAGGTACAGTCTTTGTGTGTATGTGTGTGTGTGTGTGTGTGTATATATATATATATATATATATATCCCAGAAATAAAAGCAGCTGGTAGTCAAAAAGGGTACGTTCATTAATTATGTTTGTCAATCTAAGACAGAACCTAGTCACATGGAGGAGTAAGTTTGATGACGTGTAAGACATTCATAAAGTAATGACAACCTCAGATAGCCAAAGACTTTGCTCATATATATACATAAATTTATACTTATATACATATAAAACCCAGAAATTAAAGCAGCCTAGTACTCAAAGAAAGTTAAGTTCATTAATAAGTTTGTCAACCTATGACAGAACTTATGCGTTTAAAGGAGTAGGTTTGATGATGGGTAAGACATTCATAAATTACTGACAACCTAAGACAGGCACAGTGTTTGCTTATATACAAACACATAGAATACATATACATATGTACATATAACTGCACATGTACATATACATCTATGACTATAAATATGAATATAAATATGTATAAAATACCAAGAAATGAAAGCAGCATGATATTCAAAGACATGTAAGATCATTCATGATGTTTGTCAACATAAGACAGAACCTAGTTGCTTGAAGGAGTAGGTTTAATAAAGGTAAGCCATTCATAAGTTAATAACAACCTAAGATAGGCAGAGTCTTTGCTGATATATATACACATATATGTGTGTGTGTATATATGTATATATATATGTATAACCCAGAAATTAAAGCAGGCTGGAAGTCAAAAACAGTAAATTTCATAAATTTTGTTTGTCAAACTTACACAAAACCTATTCACTTGGAGGAGTAGGTTTGTAGATGGGTAAGACATTCATGATTAACTGACAACCTAAGACAGGCACAGTCTTTGTGTGTGTGTGTGTGTGTGTGTGTGTGTGTGTGTGTATCCCAGAAATAAAAGCAGCCTGGTAGTCAAAGATGGGTAAGTTCATTAATTATGTTTGCCAACCTAAGGCAGAACCTGTTTGCTTAGAGGAGTAGGTTTGATGATGGATAAGACATTCATAAGTTACTGACAACCTCAGACAGGCACAGTCTTTGCTCATATACATATTTAACCCCAAAATTAAAGCAGGCTGTTAGTCAAAGATGGGTATATTCATTAATTATGTTTGTCAACCTAAGACAGAGCTTACCCATCTTTGACTACTAGGCTGCTTTAATTTCTGGGATATATATATATATATATATACATATATATATGCAAAGATTGGCTCTCTGAGGTTGTCATCAATTTATGAATGTCTTACCCATCATCAAACCTACTTCTTAAAGCAAATAGTTTCTGTCTTAGGTGACAAACATAATTAATGAATTTATCTGTCTTTGAGTACTAGGCTGTTTTAATGTCTGTGTTTTATATATATTTATAAAATATACATATATATACATATATATATATGAGGAAAGACTGTGGCTTTCTTAGGTTGTCTTTAATATATGAATGTCTTACCCTTCTTCAAACCTACTCCTCCAAGTGAATAGGTTCTGTCTTAGATTGACAAGCATAATTAATGAATTTACTCATCTTTGACTACGAGACTGCTTTTATTTCTGGGATATACACACACACACACACACACACACATATATGAGCGAACACTGTGCCTGTCTAAGGTTTTCAGAAACTCATGAATGTTTTCACCATATCAAACCTACTTTTCCAAGCAAATAGGTTCTGTGTAAACTTGACAAGCAAAATTAATGAAATTAACCGTCTTTGACTACTGGCTTGCTTTAATTTCTGGGTTATGCATATATATAAATATATACATATGTATATGTATATATATGAGCAAAAACTGTGCCTGCCTTAGGTTGTCATTAACTTATGAATGGCTTATCTTAATTTAACCTACTCCTTCAAGCTACCAGGTTCTGTCTTAATTTGACAAACATAATGAATGATTTTACCAGTCTTTGAATATCATGCTACTTTAATTTCTTGATCTTTTTTATATATTTATATTTATTTTTATATGCACATGTGTATGTATAAGCATAAGTATAAGTATATTCTTATACTTATATTTATATATGAACAAAGACTGTGCCTGTTTTAGGTTGTCAGTAACTTATGAATGTCTTACCCACCATCAAACCTGCTTTTCTAAGCAAATCGTTAAATATATGCATATAGATATGTATATGAGCAAAGACTGTGCCTGTCTTAGGTTGTCATTAACTTATGAATGGCTTATCTTCATTAAACCTACTCCTTCAAGACACTAGGTGCTGTCTTAAGTTGACAAATATGAGTGATCTTACCCGTCTTTGAGTATCGTGCTGCTTTAAATTCTTGGTCTTTTATATATATTTATATTGTATTTGTATCTGTATTTATATTTATGTGTATGAGTATGTCTATTTTTATGTGTTTGTGTATGTGTATAAATATGCATATTTATGTATATGCATACGTGTATGTGTATTTATATTTATACTTATACTTACACTTATATTTATATATGAGCAAAGACTGTCCCTGTCTTAGGTTTTCAATAGCATATGAATCTCTTACCCTTCATCAAAACTACTCCTCCAAGTGAATAGGTTCTGTCTTAGATTGACAAACATAATTAGTGAACATACCCGTCTTTGACTTCCATCCTTCTTTTATATCTGGGATATATATATATATATATATAAAGACTGTTCCTGTCTTAGATTGTCAGTAACTTTTGAATGGCTTACCTTCATTAAACCTATTCCTTCAAGCCACTAGGTTCCGTCTTAGGTTGACAAACATAATGAATGATCTTACCCATATTTGAATATCATGCTGCTTTAATTTCTTGGTCCTTTATATATATTTATACTTATATTTCTATTCATAAATATATGTATATGTGTGTATGTATATGTATTTTATATTTATATATGAGCAAAAACTGTGCCTGGTGTGTCAGTAACTTATGAATGTCTTACCCTTCATCAAACCTACTCCTCTAAGCGAATAGGTTCTGCTTCGGTTGACAAACATAACTAATGAACTTATCTTAGACTACTAGGCTGCTTTAATTTTTGCATAATATTCAGTGAATTAATTTATGTCACATTAATTCAGTGAATTAATTTATGAATTTATGAATTAATTTATTGTCCTTAATATATGAATGTCTTACCCATCATTAAAATACTCCTCCAAGTGAATAGGTTCTGTCTTACATACACTGAGGCTGTCTGAGGTTGTCATTAATTTATGAATATCTTACCCATTATCAAACATACTCCTCCAAGTGAATAGGTTCTGTCATAGATTGACAAACATAATTAATAAACTTACTCTTCTTTGACTACTAGGCTGCTTTTATTTCTGGTATATATGTATATATGTGTGTGTGTATATATATATATATATATATTTATATGAGCAAAGACTGTGTCTGTCTTGGATTGTCAGTAACTAACGAATGTCTTACCCATTATGAAACCTACTCCTTCAAGCCAATACTTTCTGTGTAAGGTTGACAAACAAAATTAATGAACTTAACCGATTTTGACTACCAGCCTGCTTTAATTTCTGGGTTATACATATATGTAAATATATTCATGTGTATATATATGTGTGTGTATATATATATATAAGCAAAGATTGTGCCTTCTTAAGTTGTTCTTAGCTTATGAATGGCTTACCTTCATTAAACCTACTCCTTCAAGCTACTAGGTTCTGTATTAGGTTGACAAACATAATAAATGATCTTAGCATCTTTCATTATCATGTTGCTTTAATTTCTTGGTCTTTTATATATGTGTATATGTATATGAAGGTATATGTACATGCACATGTATATTTACATCTATATGTGAGCAATGACTGTGCCTGTCTTAGGTTGTCAGTTACTTATGAATACTTTATCAGTCATCAAACCTACTCCTCTAAGCGAATAGGTTCTGTCTTAGGTTGACAAACATAATTAATGAACTTATCTGTCTTTGTCTACAAGGCTGCGTTAATTTCTGGGTTTTATGTATATATAACTATACATACACACACATATATATGAGCAAAGACTGTGGCCGTCTGAAATTGTCATTAATTTATGAATGTCTTACCCATCATTAAAATACTCCTCCAAGTGAATAGGTTCTTTGTTAGATTGACACACTTAATTAATGAACTTACCCGTCTTTGACTACCAGGCTGCTTTTATTTCTGGGATATATATGTGCATATATATATATATATATACACACACACACATATATATGAGCAAAGAATTGTGCTTGTCTTCGGATATCAGTAACTCATGAATGTCTTAAACATGACCAAACCTACTCCTCCAAGCGAATAGCTTTTGTGTAAGGTTCACAAACAAAATTAATAAACTTTACCATCTTTGACTACCAACCTGCTTTAATTTCTGTGTTATACATATATATATACATACATACATACATACATACATATATATATATATGCAAAGACTGTGTCTGTGTCTGTCTCAGGTTGTCACTAACTTACGAATGGCTTAACTTCAATAAACCTACTCCTTTGGCTGAGCCCTGGTGGCGTAGTGGTTGTGCGTGGGACTGCGGCCTACTGGGACAGAGATTCAATTCCAGCAGTGGGGCTGGGCCTCCTACTCCCACCACCAGAGAGCAGTGATGCCCCCAAAAAACAGCAACAACAACAACAAAAAACCTACTCCTTCAAGCGACAAGGTTCTGTCTTAGGTTGACAAACTAATGAATGATCTTACCTGTCTTTAAATATCATGCTGCTTTAATTTCTTGATCTTTTATATATATATTTATATGTCTATAAATCTATATGTATAAGTGTAAGTGGGTATATGTATAGGTGTATGTGTATGTGTATAAGTATATGTATATGTATATTTATATGTACAAAGACTTGCCTGACTTAGGTTGACAGCAACTTATGAATTTCTTACCCGTCATTAAACCTTCTCCTCTAAGCAAATAGGTTCTGTCTTAGGTTGACAAACATAATTAATGAGATTATCTGACTCTCACTACTTGGCTGCTTTGATTTCTGGGATATATATATACATACACACACATATATGTATCAGCAAAGACTGTGGCTCTCTGAGGTTGTCATTAATTTGTGAATGTCTTAAACATCATCAAATGTACTCCTCCAAGTGAATAGGTTCTGTCTTAGATTGAAAAACATAATTAATGAACTTGTCCGTCTTTGACTAACTGGCTGCTTTTATACTTGGCCTGTATAAGGTTGTCAGTAACTCATGAATGTCTTATCCATCATCAAACCTACTCCTCCAAGCGAATAGATTTTGTGTAAAGTTGACAAACAAGATCCATGAACTTTACTGTCTTTGACTACCAGTCTGCTTTAATTTCTGGGTTATGCATATATATAAATATATACATATATGTATATACATATATGAGCAAAGACTCTGCCTGTCTTAGTTTGTCATTAACTTTTGATTGGCTTACCTTCATTAGACCTACTCCTTCAAACAACTAGGTTGTGTCTTAAGTTAAAAAACATAATGAATGATCTTATGCATCTTTGAATATCATGCTGCTTTAATTTATTGGACTTTTATATTTATTTGTTTATATTTCTGTTTATATGTATATATCCACATGTATGTCCATATGTATATGTTTATGTATATGTTTATGTTTGTGTATGTTTTATATTTGAATATGTGTATATGTGTATGTGTGCATATGTGTGTATGTGTATCTGTATATGTGTATGTGTGTGTATATGCATATGTACATGTAGATGTATTTTCATATATGAGCAAAGACTGTGGCTCTATGAGGTTGTAATTAATTTATGAATATCTAACCCATCATCAAACCTACTCCTCCAAGTGAATAGGTTCTGTCTTAAATTGACCAACATAATTAATGAATTTACCCGTGTTTGACCACCAGTCTGCTTTTATTGCTGGAAGATATATATATATATATATACACACACACACACACACACATACACACACATATATGAGTAAAAACTGTGCCTGTCATAGGTTGTTAGTAACTCATGAATGTCTTGCACATCATCAAATCTACTCCTGCGGGAAAATATGTTCTGTGTAAAGTTGGCAAACAAAATTAATGAATTTTACTGTCTTTTACTACCTGTCTGCTATAATTTCTTGGTTATATATAAATACATATACACATATATATATGAGCAAAGACTGTGCCTGTCTTAGGTTGTCATTAACTTATGAGTGACTTTCCTTAATTAAACCTACTCCTTCAAGACACTAAGTGCTATCTTAAGTTGACAAACATAATGACTGATCCTACCAGTCTTTGAATATCATGAAGTTTTAATTTGTTGGTCCTTAATATGTATTTATATTTGTATTTGTATTTATACATATATGTGTATGAGTATGTGTATTTTATGTGTTTGTTTATTTGTATGTGTAAAAATATGCATATGTACATGTATATGTATATGTGTATTTATATTTATACTTATATTTATATATGAGCAAAGACGGTCCCTGTCTTAGGTTGTCATTAACTTATGAATGGCTTACCTTCATTAAACCTACTCCCTCAAGCCACTAGTTTCTGTCTTAGGTTGACAAACATAATGAATGATCTTACCCGTCTTTGAATGTCATGCTGCTTTAATTTCTTGATCTTTTATATATAGGTATATACAGGTATATTTATATTTATATGCCTATATATCTATATATGTAAAAGTTTATGTGTATGTCTCTGCATATGTATAGGTGTATGTGTACGTGTGTACATATGTATATGTATAAGTATATGTATATTTATATGTACAAAGACTTGCCTGACTTAGGTTGACAGTAACTTATGAATGTCTTACCCATCATCAAACCTTTTCCTCTAAGCAAATAGGTTCTGTCTTTGGTTGACAAACATAATTAATGAATTTATCTGACTTTCACTAATTGGCTGCTTAATTTCTGGGTTTTATATACATATATATACACACACACATATATATAATCAAAGACTATGGTTGTCTGAGGTTGTCATTAGTTTATGAATGTCTTAAACATCATCAAATGTACTCCTCCACGTGAACAGGTTCTGTCTTAGATTAAAAAATATAATTAATGTACTTGTCCATTTTTGACTACCAGGCTGTTTTTATTTCGGGGATATATATATATATATATCCCCAAATCAAAGCAGCCTAGAAGTCAGAGATGGATAAGTTCAGTAATTATGTTTTTCCACCTAAGAGAGAACCTATTGGCTTAGAGGAATAGGTTTGAAGATGAGTAAGACATTCATAAGTTACTCACTACCTAAGACAGGCACAGTCTTTGCTCATAAATAAATATAAAAATAAATATGAAAAATATATATATATATGTGTGTGTGTGTGTGTGTATGTGTATACACACAAACACTGTGCTTGTCTTAGGTTGTCAGTAACTCATGAGTGTCTTACCCATCATCAAACCTACTCCTTCAAGTGAATAGGTTCTGTGTAAGTTTGACAAACAAAATTAATGAACTTAACTGTCTTTGACTAGCACCTTGCTGCAATTTCTGGGTTATATATAAATATATACATATATATGTATATATATGAGCAAATACTGTGCCTGTCTTAGGTTGTCATTAACTTATGAATGGTTTACCTTATTAAACCTACTCCTTTAAGTGATTAGGTTCTGTCTTAGGTTGACAAACATAACGAGTGATATTACCCGTCTTTGATTATGATGCTGTTTTAATTTCTTGGTCTTTTATATATTTTTATTTTTATATGTATGCTTACATTTAAATTTATATTTATTTTTGTTTTTATTTTCATATTTATTTTTATATTTATTTATGAGCAAAGACTGTGCCTATCTTAGGTATTCAGTAACTTATGAATGTCTTACTCATCTTTAAACCTACTCTTCTAAGCCAATAGGTTCTCTCTTAGGTGGAAAAACATAATTACTGAACTTATCCATCTCTGACTTCTAGGCTGCTTTGATTTTGGGTTTTATATATGTAAATATACATTTATATGTATATATGGACAAACACTATGCCTGTCCTAGGTTGCCATTAGTTTATGAAAGTCTTACCCATCATCAAACCTATTCCTCCAACTGCATAGATTCTGTCTTACATTGACAAACATAAATAATGTACTTAGTCGTCTTTGCCTACCAGTCTGCTTTTATTTCTGGGATATATATATATATATATATATATATATATTCTGTGCCTGTCTTAGATTGTCAGAACCCCATAAATGTCTTACACATCATCAAACCAACTCCACCAAGCGAATAGGTTCTGTGCAAAGTTGACAAGCAAAATAAATGAAATTAACTGTCTTTGAGTACCAGCCTGCTTTAATTTCTGGGTTATACATATATATATAATTATATACACATATATGTATATATATATGAGCAAAGACTCTGCCTATCTTAGGTTGTCATTAACTTTTGAATGGCTTACCTTTATTAAACCTAATCCTTAAAGCAACTAGGTTGTGTCTTAGGTTGATAAACATAATGAATGATCACATCTATCTTTGAATATAATGCTGATTTAATTTCATGGTCTTTTATATATTTATGTTTATATGTATATGTACACATATATGGATGTATTCATATGTTTGTGTATATGTGAATATGCATATGTGTGTATTATGTGTATGTGTATGCATGGCTGTATGTGTGTATTTATATTTTTAATTATATTTATATTTTATTTATATTTTTATATGAGCAAAGACTGTGCCTGTCTTAGGTTGTCAGTAACTCATGTATGTTGTACCCATCATCAAAGCTACTACTCCAAGCAAATAGATTCTGTGTAAGTCTGACAAGCAAAATTAATGAACTTATCTGTCTTTGACTATTAGGCTGCTTTAATTTCTGGGCTTTATATATATATGAGCAAAGACTGTGGATGTCTTAGATTGTTATTAATATATGAATGTCTTACACGTTATCAAACTGACACCTCCAAGTGAATAGGTTCTGTCTTAGATTGACAAACATAATTAATGAGCTTACCCATCTTTGACTACCAGGCTGCTTTTATTTCTGGAATATAAAGAATGGGCCTGTCTAAAGTTGTCAGTAACTCCTGAATGACTTAGCCATCATTAAAACTACTCCTCTAAGCGAATAGATTTTACGTAAGGTTGACAAACAAAGTACATGAATTTTACTGTCTTTTACTACCAGCCTGTTTTAATTTCTGGGTTATACACATATATATACACATATATACATATATGTGTATATATATGAGCAAAGGCTCTGCCTGTCTTAGTTTGTCATTAACTTTTGAGTGGCTTAATTTCATTAAACCTACTCCTTCAAGCGATTAGATTGTGTCTTAAGTTGAAAAACATAATGAATGACCTTATGTGTTTTTTAATATCATGCTGCTTTAAATTCTTGGTCTTTTATGTTTATTTCTGTTTATATGTATATGTACACATATATGTGCACATGTATATGTTTATGTTGGTGTATATTTTCATATGTGAATATGTGTATGTGTATCTGTATGTGTGTATGTGTATGTATATTTATATATGAGCAAAGAGTGTGCCTGTCTTAGGTTGTCAGTAGCTTATGAATATCTTACCTGTCATCAAACCTAATCCTCTAAGCAAATAGAGAATCTACTATCCTAAGAAGACAAACATAATGAATGAACTTATCTGTCTTTGACTACTAGTCTGCTTTAATTTCTGGGATATATATATATATATATATATACACACACATATATAGGTTGTCAGTAACTCATGAATGTCTTGCACATAATCAAACCTACTCCTGCAAGCGAATATATTCTGTGTAAGGTTGAAAAACAAAATTTATGAATTTTGCCATCTTTCACTACCAGCCTGCTGTAATTTCTGGGATATGCATATATAAATAAAGAAATAAATATATAAAAATATATATATATATATGAGCAAAGACTGTGCCTGTCTTAGGTTGTCATTAACTTATGAATGACTTATCAGTCATCAAACCTGCTCCTCTAAGCGAATAGTTTCTGTCTTAGGTTGACAAAAATAATTAATGAACTTATCTGCCTTTGACTACTAGGCTGCATTAATTTCTGGGTTTTATATATGTATATATACACATATATGTATATATACACATATATGAGCAAAGACTGTAGCTGTCTGAGGTTGTCATTAATTTATGAATGTCTTACCCATCATCAAAAACAGTCCTCCAAGTGAATAGTTTCTGTCATAGATTGACAAACATAATTAATGAACTTATTCATCTCTGACTACCAGGCTGCTTTATTTCTGGGATATATGTGTGTGTGTGTGTGTGTGTGTGTGTGTGTGTGTATATATATATATATATATATGCAATGACTGTGCCTGTCTTAGGTTGTCATTAACTTATGAAAGGCTTACGTTCATTAAGCCTACTCCTTCAAACGATTATATTCTGTCCTAGGTTGACAAACATAATGAATGATCTTACCCAACTTTGAATATCATGCTGCTTTCATTTCTTGGTCTTTTAGATATATTTCTGTTTATATTTCTATTTCTATGTAAATGTGCATGTACATGTACATATGTGTGTTTTAGGTATATGTATAAGTTTATGTGTATGTGTGTATATGCATATGGATATGGATATGGATATTTATAATAATATTTATGTTTACATTTACATTTACACTTACATTATCATATACATTTACATTTATAGTTATATATGAGCACAGACTGTGGCTGTTTTAGGTTATCATTAACTTATCAATGTCTTACCTGTCATCAAACCTACTCCTCTAAGCAAATAGGTTCTGTCTTAGGTTGACAAACATAATTAATGAACTTATCTGTCTTTGACTACTAGGCTGCTTTAATTTCTGGATTATATATATGAGCAAAGAGTGTAGCTGTCTGAGGTTGTGTCATTAATTTATGAATGTCTTACCCGTCATCAAACCTCCTCCTCAATGTGAATATGTTCTGTCTTAGATTGACAAATATAAACAATGAAATTGTTTATATATATATATATATATATATATATATATATGAGTAAAGACTGTGCGTGTCTTAGGTTGTCAGTAACTCTTGAATGTCTTACCCATCATCAAACCTACTCCTCCAAGAGAAAAGTTTCTGTGTAAGGTTGACAAACAAAATTAATGAACTTTACCATCTTTGACTACCAGCCTGCTTTAATTTCTGGGTTATGCATATATATACACATATATACATGTATATGTATATATATGAGCAACAGCTGTTCCTGTTAGGTTGTCATTAACTTATGAATGTCTTACCCACCACCAGACCTACTCTTCCAAGCTAATAGGTTCTGTGTAAATTTGACAAACAAAACTAATGAACTTAACCATCTTTTAATTCCAGCCTGCTTTAATTTCTGTGTTATACATATATATGTATATATACATACATATGTGTATATATGTGGAAGACTGTGCCTGTATTAGATTGTCATTAACTTATGAAAGACTTACGTTCATAAAACCTACTCCTTCAAGCGACTAGGTTCTGTCTCATGTAGACAACATAATGACATGTAGACAACATAATGAATGATCTTACCCGTTTTAGAATATCATGCTGCTTTAATTTCTTGGTCCTTTATATATATTTATGTTTATATGTATATGAACATGCACATGTAAATGTACATGGACATATATGTACATTTCATGTATATTTATGTATATATGTGTGTATAGAAATGTATGTGTGTATATGAATATGTATATTTACATTCACATTCACATTTATATTTATATATGAACAAAGAGTGTGCTTTTCTTAGATTGTCAGTAACTTATGAAAGTATTACCCATCATCAAACCTACTCTTCCAAGCGAATATGTTCTTTGTAAGTTTGACAAAAAAAATTAATGAACTTAACCATTTCTTACTATCATCCTGCTTTAATTTCTGGGTTATACATATATATACATACATATACATACACACACATATATATGAGCAAACGCTATGCCTGTCTTAGGTTGTCATTAACTTATCAATGGCTTATGATCATTAAACCTACTGCTTCAAGCGACTAGGTTCTGTCTTAGTTTAACAAACATAATGAATGATCTTACCCATCTTTGAATATAATGCTGCTTCAATTTCTTGATCTTTTATATATATTTATGTGTATGTGTATATGTATATGTGTATATGGATATTTTGTATATGTATGTGTATATGTGTGTGTCTGTGTGTATGTGTGTTTATGTGTTTATGTATGTGTATGTATATGTATATTTACATTTACATTTATATATTAGCAAAGACTGCGGCTCTCTGAGGTTGTCATTAATTTATGAATGTCTTACCCATCATCAAACCTATTCCTCCAACGAATAGGTTCTGTGTAAGTTTGACAAACAAAATTAATGAACTTAACCGTCTTTGACTACTAGCCTGCTTTAATTTCTGTGTTATACATATATATAACTATTTACACATATAGTATATATATATGAGCAATGACTGTGCCTGTCTTAGGTTGTCATTAACTTATGAAAGGCTTATGATCATTAAACCTACTGCTTCAAGTGACTAAGTTCTGTCTTAGTTTGACAAACATAATGAATGATCTTACCCATCTATGAATAGCATGCTGCTTTAATTTCTTTTTCTTTTATATATATTTATGTTTATATTTATATGTACATGTGCATTTACATGTATGCATATACATATATTTATGTATGTGTTTATATATGTGTGTGTATATGGATATGGATGTGGATATTTATATGTATATTCACATATATATATATATGAGCAAAGACTGTGCCTGTCTTAGGTTGTCAGTAACTCATGAATATCTTACCCATGCTAAAACCTATTCCTCCAAGCCAATAGGTTCTGTGTGGTTGAGAAGCAAAATTGATGAACTTAACCGACTTTGACTACCAGCTTGCTTTAAATTCTAGAATATGCATATACATAAATATATACACATATATGTATATACATATGTGCAAAGTCTCTGCCATATATACATATATATATATATAAACTGTGACTGATTTAGGTTGTCAGTAACTCATGAATGTCTTACCCATCATCAAACCTACTCCTTCAAGAGAATACTTTCTGTCTTAGCTTGACAAACGTAATTAATGTGCTTCTCTGTCTTTGAATACAAGGCTGATTTAATTTATGGGTTTTATATAATATATAAGTATGCATTTATATATATATAGATGAGCAAAGATTGTGTCTGTCTTAGGTTGTCATTAACTTATGAATGGCTTACCTTCATTAAACCTACTCCTTCAAGCGACTAGGTTCTGTTTAGGTTGACAAACATAATAAATGATATTACCCATCTTTGAATATGAGGCTGCTTTATTTTCTCGGTCTTTTATATATATTTATATGTATCAGTATATGTATATGTATATTTATTTTTACATATGAGCAAAGACTGTGCCTGTCTTAGGTTGTCGGTAACTTGTGAATGTCTTACTTGTCATCAAACCTTCTCCTCTAAGCGAATAGGTCATGTCTTAGATTGACATGCCTAATTAATGAACTTACCCGTCTTTGACTTCCATTCTACTTTTTTCTGGGATATATGCATATATATATATATATATATATATATATATATATGCAAAGACTGTGCCTGTCTTAGGTTGTCAGTAGCTCATGAATCTCTTACCCATCATCAAACCTACTCCTCCAACCGAATAGGTTCTGTGTAAGGTTGACAAACAAAATTGAGGGACTTAACCATCTTTGACAACAAACCTGCTTTAATTTCTGGGTTATATATATATATATATATATATATATATATATATATATGCAAAGATTGTACCTGTCTTTCCATGTCATTAACTTAAAAATGGCTTATCTTCATTAAATGTGCTCCTTCAAGCAACTAAGTTCTATCTTAGGTTGACAAATATAATGAATGATCTTACCCATCTTTGAATAACATGCTGCTTTAATTTCTTGGTCTTTTATATATATGCATATGTATATGTGTATGTATATTTATATTTGCATTTATATTTATATTTCTATATGGGCAAAGACTGTACCTGTCTTAGGTTTTCAGTAACTTATGAATGTCTTACCCATCATGAAACCTACTCTTCTAATGGAATAGGTTCTGTCTTAGATTGAAAAATATAATTAATGAACTTACCCATCTTTGACTAACAACCTGCTATAATTTCTGGGTTCTTTAAAAAATAAATATATATGCACATATACATATATGTACACACATACATATATGAGCAACAACTATGCCTGTCTTAGGTTGTCATTACCTTAGTAATATATTAACCATCATCAAACCTACACCTCCATGTGAATAAGTTCTGTCCTAAGTTTACAAACATAGTTAATGCACTTGGTCAACTTTTTCTACCAGCCTCCTTTAATTTCTGGGAAATATATATATGTATGTATATATTTGTATATACACACACACACAAATCTGTGCCTGTCTTAGGTTGTCAGTAATTTATGAATGTCTTACCAGTCATCAAACCTACTCCCCCAATTTAATAGTTTCTGTCTGAGGTTGTCAAACATAAGTAATGAACATATCCATCTTTGTCTACCAGGCTGCTTTAATTTCTAGGTTTTATATATGTGTGTATATATATGTATATATGTGAGCAAAGACTGTGTCTGTCTTAGGTTGTCATTAACTTATGAATGTCTTACCCATCATCAAACCCACTCCTCCAAGTGAATATGTTCAGTCTTAGGTTAACAACTATAATTAATGAACTTACTCGTCTTTGAGTACCAGGCTGCTTTAATTTCTAAGTTATATATATATATATATATATATATATATATATATATATATACACACACACACACAAAGATTGTGCCTGTCTTAGGTTGTCATGAACTTATGAATGTCTTACCCATCATTGAACCTACTCCTTTAAGAGAATTTTTCTGTCTTAAGCTCACAAACAAAATTGATGAACTTACCCAACTTTGACTACCAGGCTGCTTTCATTTCTGGGAAATGCTTTCATTTCATTTCTGCCTGTCTTAGGTGGTCATTATCTTAGTAATGTCTTACCTGTCATGAAACCTGCCCCTCCAAGCAAATAGGTTCTGTCTTAGGTCGACAAATATAATTAACTTACCCCTCTTTGACTACAAGCCTACTTTAATTTCTGGGTTATATAAAAATAAATATATGAGCAAAAAAACAAAAACAAAACAAAAACAAAAAAATAAATATATGAGCAAAGACTGTGCATTTCTTTGGTTGCAATTATGTTATTAATGTCTTACTTGTCATCAAACCTTTTCCTACAAGTGAATAGGTTCTTTCTTAGGTTGCAAACAAAATTTATGAACTTTCCTGTCTTTGATTACAAGCCTGCATAAATTTATGGGTTATATACATACACACATACATACATATATATACACATATATAAAGACTGTG
>PVJH01005543.1:47500-110972 GCA_004026705.1 Nesogale talazaci
CTTTAATTTCTATTATATATATATATATATATACACATATATATATACACACTGTGCTTTTCTTAGGTTGTCATTATCTTATGAATTTCTTACCCGTCCTCAACCCTACTCATTCAAGCGAAAATGTTCTGTCTTAGGTTGTCAAATATAAGTAATGTATTTACCCATCTTTGATTACCAGTGTGCTTTAATTTCTGGTATATATATACACATATATATGTATATGTGTATAATTTCTGGTATATATATACACATATATATGTGTATATATATATACACATACATTTATATATAAATATGCAAAGACTGTGTCTGTCTTACATTATCATTAACTTATGAATATCTTACCTGTCATGATAATTTCTCCTCTAAGCGATTAGATTCTGCCTTAGGTTTCCAAACATAATGAATGAATTTATACACCTTTGACTAACAACCTGCTTTAATTTCTGAGGAATATATATGAGCAAAGACTGTGCCTGTTTTAGGTTGTTATTAACTTATGAGTGTCTTACCGGTCATCAAACCTACAACTCTCAGGGAATAGGTTCTCTCTTAGGTTGACAAACATAATTAGTGAACTTACACATCTTTGACTATCAGCCTGCTTTAATTTCTGGGTTAGTTATATACATATGTATATACACATGCATATGCCTATACACACATATATGCAAAGACTGTGCCTTTTCCGATTGTCATTAACTTATGCAAGTCTTTCCCGTCATGAAGCTTACTACTCCAAGCGAATAGATTCTGTCTTCAGTTAAGAAATATAATGAATGATCTTACCCTTCTTTGACTACCAGCTTGCTTTATTTTCTGGGTTATTTATATATTTTATATATATACATATATGCACACATATATAAAGACTGTGCATGCCTTAGGTTGTCTTAAACTTATGAATGTCTTACCTGTCATCAAACCTACTCCTCCAAGTGAATACGTTCTATAATAGGTTGACAAACATAATTAATGAACAACCCATCTTTGACAGACAGACTGCTTTAATTTCCAGGATATATATACATATATATATGCAAAGACTGTACCTGTCTTAGATTGTCATTAATTTCTGAATGTCTTACCCTTCATCAGACTTACTCCTGCAAGCAAATAGGTTCTGTCTTAGGTTGACAAACATAATTAATAAATTTACCCGTCTTGGACTACCAGCCTACTTTAATTTCTGGGGTTTATATATGTATATATGTGTATATGTATATGAATGTATATGTTTATATGAGCAAAAACTGTGCCTCTCTTAAGTTGTCATTAGCTTTAATATTGGTTTAATATTTAATTATTTAATATTAATATTAATTATTTAATATTAATTTAATAACTGGTTATTAAACCTAGTCCGCAAAGCGAATAGTTTCTGTCTTAGGTTGACAAACATAATTAGTGAACTCACCCGTCTTTGACTACCAGCCTGCTTTTATTTCTGGGATATATATATATATATATATTGGGCCTGTCTTAAGTTGTCATTAACTTTTGATTGTCTTACCCATTATCACACCTTGTCCTCCAAGCAAAGTTTCTGTCTTAGGTTGATCAACATAATTAAAGAACTTACCCGTCTTTGACTACCAGCCTGCTTTAATTTCAGGGATAAATACACACACACACACACACACATACACACACACACAAGCACACACACACACACACACACACACAAAGACTGTGCCTCTTTGATTGTCAGTAACTCAAGAATGTATTACCGGTCATCAAGCCAACTCCTCTAAGCTGATAGGTTCTGTCTTAGGTTGACAAATATAATTAATGGATTTACCCATGTTTAACTATGAGCCTGCTTTAATTTCTGGGATATATATATATATATATATATATATATATATATATATATACACACACACCTTTATATGTGATGAAAGACTTTGCCTGTTTTAGGTTGTCAGTAATTCATGAATATCTTACCCATTGTTAATAATGCTCCAAGCGAATAGGTTCTGTCTTAGGTTGACAATCAAAATTAATGAACTTACCCAACTTTGACTATGAGTCTCCTTTAATTTCTGGGTTTCATATATATGCGTACGTATGTGTGTATATACACATGTATGTATGTATATTTATATATAGGAATAAAAACTGTGCCTGTACTAGGTTGTCAGTAACTTATTGTCTTAAAGGTCATCAAGCCTACTCCTACAAGCGCAATGGTTCTGTCTTAGCTTGACAAATATAATTAATGAACTTACCTGTCTTTGGCTGCCAGGTTGCTTTAATTTATGGGATATATACATATATACACCCATTTATATAAATATATATGAGAAAAGCCTGTCTTAGATTGTCATTAATTTTTGAATGTCTTACCCATCCGCAAGCTTACTCCTCCAAGTGAATAGATTCTGTCTTAGGTTGACTAATGTAATGAATGTACTTACCCATCTTTGACTACCGGCCTGCTTTAATTTCTTGGTTATAAATATATGTGTGTACATGAGCAAAAATTGTGCCTCTCTTAGGTTGTCTTTAACTTATGAATGTCTTACCTGCCATCGAACCTACTCCTCCAAGCGAATATCTTCTGTCTTAGGTTGACAAGCATAATTGTTGAACTTGCCCATCTTTGACAATCAGGCTGCTTTAATTTCTGGGATATATATATATATATGCACATATATATGCAAAGGCTGCCTGTTTTAGGCTGTCATTGTCTTAGTAATGTCTTACCCGTCATAAAACCTACTTCTCCAAGCAAATAGGTTCTGTCTTAGATCGACAAATATAATTAATTTACTTACCGTCTTTGACTACCAGCCTGCTTTAGCTTCTGGGTTATATAAAAATATATATATGGGCAAAGACTGTGACTTTCTTAGGTTTTAATTAGCTTATTAATGTCTTACTTCTCATCAAACATTCTCCTACAATTGAAAGGCTGCTTAAATTTCTGACATATATATACAGACACACACATACGTTTATATATATATATATATGAGCAAAGTCTGTACCTGTCTTAGGTTGTCATTAACTTATTAATATCTTACCCATCATCAAACCTACTACACGAAGCAAATAGGTTGTGTCTTAAGTTGACAAACATAATTAATGAACTTACACGTCTTTGACTACCAGTCTGCTTTAATTTCTTGACTATATATGTGTTTTTGTGATTGTGTATATATTTGTATGAGCAAAACTGTGCATGTCTTAGGTTGTCATTAGCTTATGAATGTCTTTCCGTCATCACACATACTATCCTGGGCGAATAAATTCTCTCTTAGTTTGACAAACATAATTAATGAACTTACACACCTTTGACTATCAGGCTGTTAAATTTCTAGGTTATATATATATACATATATATATATGAAGATTGTGCCTGTCTAATGTTGTCATTAACTTACAAATCTCTAACCCGTCATCAAACAAACTCCTCCAAGCGAACAGGTTCTTTCTTAGGTTCACAAACATAATTAATGAACTTACCCGTCTTTGACTACAAGGCTACTTAAATTTCTGAGTTTTATATATATACATATATATACACACACACGCATTTATATATATAGGTGAGCAAAGGCTGTGACAGTTTTAGATTGTCATTAATTCATAAATGTATTACCAGTCATCAAACTTACTCCTCCAAGCGAATAGATTTTGTCTTAGGTTGACAAACGTAATTAATGAACTTACCCATATTTGACTACCTGCCTGCTTTAATATCTGGGTTTTATATATATATTTATTTATATAAGAGCAAAAATTATGCCTTTCTTAGGTTGTCATTAACTTATTAATATCTTACCCATCATCAAACCTATGACTCCAATGAATAGATTCTGTCTTAGGTTGAAAAACAAATTTATGATCTTACCCATCTTTGACTACCAACTTGCTTAATATCTGGGTCACACACACACATATATATATATATATATATATATATATATATATGCAAAAACTGGCTGTCTTAGGTTGTCATTAACTTACGCAAGTCTTACCCATCACCAAACAAACTCTTCCAAGCAAATAGGTTCTGTCTTAGGTTAACAAATATAACTAATGAACTTACCCATTATATATATATATATTTTTTTTGCAAAAACTGTGGCTGTATTAGATTGTCATTAACTTATTAATGTCTTAACTGTCATCAAACCTACTTCTCCAAACGAATAGATTCTGTCTTAGGTTGACAAACATAATTAATGGATTTACCCATGTTTGACTACGAGCCTGCTTTAATTTCTGGGATATATCTATATCTATATCTATATCTATCTTTATATGTGATGAAAGACTTTGCCTGTCTTAGGTTGTCAGTAATTCATGAAAGTCTTACCCATCATTAATAATGCTCCAAGCAAATGGTTTCTGTTAGGTTGACAAACATAATTAATGAACTTACCCAACTTTGACTACCAGCCTCCTTTACTTTCTGGGTTTTATATATGTGTGTATGTATGTATGTATGTATATATATATGTAGGAGCAAACACTGTGCCTGTACTAGGTTGTCAGTAACTTATTATTGTCTTACAGGTCATCAAGCCTACTCCTACAAGCGAATAGGTTCTGTCTTAGGTTGACCAACATAATTAAAGGACTTACCCATCTTTGACTATCAGTCTGTTTTATTTTCTGGGACACACACACACAAATACACACACAAAGACTGTGCCTCTTTGATTGTCAGTAACTCAGGAATGTATTACCCGTCGTCAAACCAACTCCTCCAAGCTAATAGGTTCTGTCTTAGGTTGACAAACACAATTAATGAACTTACGCATCTTTGAATACCAGCCTGCTTTAATTTCTGGGGATATGTATACACACACATATACATACACATACATATACGTATACACATATGTACACACACATATATGTAGACATACACACACGCACACACATGTGTACATACACATATGCACACACATATGTATAAACACACACATGTATACACATATATGTAGATATACATATATGTATACACATACATACACACATATACATGTACACATATATGTGAAGACTGTGCCTGTCTTACATTGTTATTGACTTATGAATGTCTTACCCGTTATGAAACTTACTCCTCCAAGTGACTAGACTCTGTCTTAAGTTGACTAACATAATGAATAAACTTACCTGCCCTTGACTAACAGCCTGCTTTAATTTATGGGGAATATATACATATACATATACACACCTACATAAATATATATACACACAAAGACTCTTCCTCTCTTAGGTTGCCATTAACTTATGAATGTCTTACCCATCATCAAACCTATTCCTCCAAGCAAATAGGTTCTCTGTTAGGTTGACAAACATAATTAATGAACTTTCCCGTCTTTGACTACCAAACTGCTTTAATTTCTGGGTTTTATGAGCAAATATTGTGGCTCTCTTAGGTTGTCTATGACTTATGAATGTCTTACCTGTCATCGAACCTACTTCTCCAAGAGAATATCTTCTGTCTTCATTTGACAAACATAATTAATGAACTTACCCAACTTTGACTACCAGGCTGCTTTAATTTATGGGATATATATATATACAAAGACTGCCTGTCTTAGGTTGTCATTATCTTAGTAATGTCTTACACATCATGAAACCTACTCCTCCAAGCAAATAGGTTCTGTCTTAGGGCAACAAATATAATTAATTAACTTACTGTCTTTGACTACCAGCCTGCTTTAAATTCTGCACCTGTCTTAAGTTGTAAGTAACTCATGAATATCTTACCCATCATCAAACCTACTCCTCCTACAAGCAAATAGGCTCTGTGTAAGATTGACAAACAAAGTTAATGAACTTAACACTCTTTGACTACCAGCTTGCTTTAATTTCTGGGATATATATATATATCCAAAGACTGTGCTGTCTTAGGTTGTCATTAACTTATAAATGGCTTATGTTCTTTAAACCTACACCTTCAAGTGACTAGGCTCTGTCTTAGGTTGACAAGCATAATGAATAATCTTACCCTTCTTTGAATATCATCCTGCTTTAAATTCTTGGTCTTTTATATGTATTTATATTTATATCTGTATTTGTATCTATATCTATATATCGATATTTATTTATGTGTGTATGTGTTTATGTGTATGTGTGAATATGTAAATATGTACATTTATGTATATATACATAGGAAAACACTGTTTCTGTCTCAGGTTGTCAATAACTTATGAATGTCTTAACCATCATCAAACCTCATCCTCTAAGCGAGTAGTTTCTGCCTTAGGTTTAAAAACAACAATTAATGGACTTGTTTGTCTTTGACTACTAGGCTGCTTTAATTTCTGGGTTTTACACATATATAAATATACATTTATATACATGCATTTATATATATGTGAGCAAATCTGTGGCTGTCTGAAGTTGTCATTAATTTATGAATGTCTTTCCCGTCATCAAATCTACTCTTCCAAGTGAATAGCTTCTGTCATAAATTGACAAACATAATTAATGAGCTTGCCCGTCTTTGACTACCAGGCTGTTTTTATTTCTGGGATATATGTATATATATACATACATACAGATATATAAAGACTGTGACTGTCTTAGGTTGTCAGCAACTGATGAATGTCTTACCCATCATCAAACCTACTCCTCCATGCGAATAGGTTCTGTGTAAGGTTGACAAACAAAATTAATGAACTTAGCCATCTTTGACTACCAGCTTGCCTTAATTTCTGGGTTATACATATATATGTGTGTGTGTGTGTGTGTGTGTGACCAAAACCGTGCCTGTATTAGGTTGTCATTAACTTATGAATGGCTTACCCATCATCAAACCTACTCTTTAAAGCAAGTAGGTTCTGTCTTAGGTTGACAAGCAAAATTAATGAACTTACCAATCTTCAAATAACAGACAGCTTTAAATTCTGGGTTTTATACATATGTATGTATGTATGTATGTATATGTACATATATGTGCAAAGACTGTGCTTGTCTTAAGTTGTTAGTAATTTATGAATGTCTTACCAGTCATCAAACCTACTCCCCCAAGCGAATACATTCTGTCTTAGATTGTCAAACATAAGTAATGAGTTTACCCATCTTTGTCTTCCAGGCTTCTTTAACTTCAAGGTTATACATATATACATTATATATACATATATATAAATGAGCGAAGACTGTGACTGTATTACATTGTCATTAATTTATGAATATTTTACCCATCATGAAACATACTCCTCCAAGCAATTAGAGTCTGTCTTAGGTTGACAAACATAGTGAATGAAGTTACCCGACTTTGACTAACAGTCTGCTTTAATTTAATTTCTGAGGATTTTATATATATATATATATATATATATATATATATATATATTTGAGCAAAGCCTGTGCCTGTGTTAAGTTGTCATTAACCTATGAGTGTCTTACCGGTCATCAAACCTACACCTCTAAGTGAATAGGTTCTCTCTTAGGTTGACAAACATAATTAGTGAACTTACACATCTTTGACTATCAGCCTGCTTTAATTTCTGGGATATATATATATATATATATATATATATATATGGACTGTGCCTATCTCTGATTGTCATTAACATATGCAACTCTTTCCCATCATGAAACTTACTACCGCAAGCGAATAGATTCTGTCTTCGGTTGGGAAACATAATAAATGACCTTACCCATCTTTGACTACCAATCTGCTTTAATTTCTAGGTTATATATATACATACATATATACACACACATGTATGCACACACATATAAAGACTGTGCATGTCTTAGATTGTCATAAACTTATGAATGTCTTACCTGTCATCAAACCTACTCCTCCAAGTTAATACGTTCTGTAATAGGCTGACAAACATAATTAATGAACTACTCATTTTTGACAGACAGAGTGCTTTCTTTTCCAGGATATATATATATATATATATATATATATATATATATATATATATATCAAAGAATGTGCCAGTCTTAGATTGTCATTAATTTCTGAATGTCTTACCTTTCTTCAGACTTACTCCTGCAAGCAAATAGGTTCTGTCTTAGGTTGACAAATATAATTAATAAATTATCCATCTTGGACTATCAGCCTGCTTTAATTTCTGGTTTATATATATGTATATATATGTATATATATGAGCAAAAATGGTGCCTCTCTTTAGTTGTCATTAATGTTAATGTCTTAAGGGTTATCAAACCTACTCCTCGAAGTGATTAGTGTCTGTCTAAGGTTGACAAACATAATTAGTGAACTCACCTATATTTGACTACCAGCCTGCTTTTATTTCTGGGATATAAATATATATATATATATTTATAGACTGTGCCTGTCTTAGGTTGTCATTAACTTTTCAGTGTCTTACCCATCATCACACCTTTTCCTCCAAGCAAATAGGTTCTATCTTAGTTGACAAATATAATTAATAAGCTTACCCGTCTTGGACTACCAGCCTGCTTTAATTTCTGGTATATATATATATATACACATACATGAGCAAAAACTGTGGCTCTCTTAGGTGTCATTAACTTTAATATCTTACTGGTTATCAAACCTCCTCCTTGAAGCGAATAGGTTCTGTCTTAGGTTGACAAACATAATTAGTGAACTCACCTGTCTTTGACTACCATCCTGCTTTTGTTGTCATTAACTTTTGAATGTTTTACCCATCATCACTCCTTGTCCTCCAAGGTAATAGTTTCTGTCTTAGGTTTACCAACATAATTAAAGAACTTACCCGTCTTTGACTACCATCCTGCTTTAATTTCAGGGATATATATATATATATACACATACATATATATATACCCACTCACACACACAGAGTCACACACAAAGACTGCACCTCTTTGATTGTTAGTAACTGAAGAATGTTTTCTTGTCATCAAACCAACTCCTCCAAACTAATATGTTCTGCCTTAGTTTGACAAACAGAATTAATGAACTTACGTGTCTTTGAATACCAGCTGGCTTTAATTTCTGCGGATATATATATGTATATATATATGAAGACTATGCCTGTCTTACATTGTCATTGACTTATGAATGTCTTACCCATAATGAAACTTATTCCCCCAAGCGATTAGACTCTGTCTTAAGTTGACAAACATAATGAATAAACTTAGCTGTCTTTGACTAACAGCCTGCTTTAATTTCTGGGGAATATATACATAGACATAGACATACACATGCAATACATATACATATACATATACAAAAACTGTGCCTGTCTTAAGTTGTCAGTAACTGATGAATATATTACCCATCATCAAACCTACTCCTCTAAGTGAATAGGTTCTGCATAAGGTTGATAAATAAAATTAATGAACTTAGCTGTCTTTGACTACCAGCCTGCTTTAATTTCTGGGTTATACATATACGTATATAAATATATATAAATGTACATACATATATATATGAGCACAGACTGTGACTGTCTTAGGTTGTCATTAACTTATGAAGGGTTTACCTTCATTAAACCCACTCCTTCAAACGACTAGGTTGTGTCTTAAGTTGACAAACATGATGAATGATCTTACCCATTTTGGAATATCATTCTGTTTGAATTTCTTGGTCTTTTATATAAATTTATATTAAAATTTATATGTGTATGCATATGCGTTTTCATATTCATATTCATATTCATTTTAAATTTATATTTATATATGAGCAAAGACTCTGCTTGTTTTAGGTTGTCAGTAACTTATCAATGCCTTACCTGTCATCAAACCTACTCCTCTAAGAGAATAGGTTCTGTCTTATTGAAAAACATAGCTAGTGAACCTATCTGTCTTTCACTACTAGGCTGTTTTAATTTCCTGGTTTTATATATATTGATATATACTCATATATTTTTATATATATGAGCAAAGACTGGCAGTCTGAAGTTGTCATTAATTTATGAATGTCTTACCCATCATCAAACTTACTCCTCCAAATGAATAGTTTCTGTCTTATATTGACAAAGATAATTAATGAACTTACCTGCCTTTCAACAACAGGCTGATTTTATTTCTGCGATATATATATATGAACAAAGACTGTGCCTGTCTTAGGTTGTCAGTAACTAATGAATATCTTACATAGCATCAAAGATACTCCTCCAAGCGAACAGGTTCTGTGTAAATTTGACAAACAAAATTAATGAACTAAACCGCCTTTGACTATCAGCCTGCTTTAATTTCTAAGTTATACATATATATACATATATACACATATATGTATATATATGAGCAAAGACTGTGACTTTCTTAGGTTGTCAGTAACTTTTGAATGGCTTACTTTCATTACACCTAGTCCTTCAAGCGACAAGGATTTTTTCTTAGGTTGACAAACATAATGAATGATCCTACCCGTATTTGAACAACATGCTGCTTTAGTTTCTGGGTCTTTTATATACATTTATATTTATATTTAAAATTAGAAATGCATTTATGAGTATGTATATGTGTATGTTGTGTGTATATATATTCTTGTATGTACAATTATATTTACATATGTATGTTTATATTTGTGTTTATATTTATATGTGCATGTTTATGTATATGGGTATACATTTATGTGTGTATATGAGTATATATGTGTGTGTTTGTGTGTATGTGTATATGTATGAGCATATGTATATGTATATGTATGTGTATATGCATGCTCATGTTTATATCTATATCTATAACATTTATATTTATATTTATTTATATGTACAAATACATGGACACGTATACATATGTATGTGTTTGTGTATATGTATACATGTGTATGTATGCATATATGTACACATGTGCATATGTGTGTGCCTACATATGTGTGTATGTGTATGTGTATACTTATTTTATATTTACATTTATATTTACATTTAAGTATGAGCAAAGATTATGCCTGTCTTATGTTGTGAGTAACTTGTGAATGTCTTGCTCATCATCAAGCCTACCTCTTTAAGTGAATAGGTTCTGTTTTAGGTTGAAAAATATAATTATTTAACTTCCCCATGTCTGACCACCAGCTGCTTTTAATTCTGGGATATATATATATATATATATATATATTCAATATATACAATATATAAATATGTATAATAAATATATGAGCAAAAACTGCACCTGTCTTAAGTGGTCAGTAACTCATGAATATCTTACCAATCATCAAACCTACTCCTCCTACAAGCAAATAGGTTCTGTGTAAGTTTGACAAACAATATTAATGAAGTTAGTGCTCTTTGACTACCAGGCTGCTTTTATATATATATATATACATATATATATACACACACACAAATATATACAAAGCCTGTGGCTGTCTTAGGTTGTAATTCACTTATGAATATCTTACTCATCATCAAACCTACTCCTGCAAGCGAATAAATTCTGTCTTATGTTTACAAACATAATTAATTAACTTGTCCAACTTTGACTACCAGTCTCATTTAATTTCTGGGTTATATGTGTATATATGTGTGTGTGTATATATATATATATATATATATATATATATATATATATAAAACCAAGACGGTACCTTTCTTAGGTTGTTGTTAACTTATGAATGGCTTACCCATTATCAAACCTACTCTTTAAAGTGAGTAGGTTCTGTCTTAGGTTGACAAGCAAAATTAATGAACTTACCAATCTTCATATAACAGGCTGCTTTAAATTCTGGTTAATACACACACACATACACACACACACACACACATATATATATATGCAAAGACTGTGCTTGTCTTAGGTTATCAGTAATTTATGAATGTCTTACCAGTCATGAAACCTACTCCCCCAAATGAATACATTCTGTCTTAGGTTGTCAAACATAAGTAATGAACTTACCCATCTTTGTCTACCAGGTTTCTTTAACTTCTAGGTTATACACATATACATATATATATGAGCAATGACTGTGCCTGTACTACATTGTCATTAACTTATGAATATTTTACCTATCATGAAACTTACTACTCCAAACGATTATATTCTGTATTAGATTGACAAACAGAATGAATGAACTTACCCACGTTTGACTAACAGCCTGCTTTAATTTCTGAGGATTATATATATTATTATATATATTATCAAACCTACAACTCTAAGCAAATAGGTTCCCTCTTAGTTTGGCAAACATAATTAGTGAAGTTACACGTCTTTGACTATCAGCCTGCTTTAATTTCTGAGGATTATATATATTATTATTTATATTATCAAACCTACAACTCTAAGCAAATAGGTTCCCTCTTAGTTTGGCAAACATAATTAGTGAAGTTACACGTCTTTGACTATCAGCCTGCTTTAATTTCTGGGATATATATATATATATATATATATTGCCTGCCTCTGATTGTCATTAACTTATGCAACTCTTTTTTGTCATGAAACTTACTACTGCAAGTGAATAGCTTCAGTCTTAGGTTGAAAAACATAATGAATGATCTCACCCATGTCTGACCACCAGCTGCTTTTAATTCTGGGATATATATATATATATATATATATATATATATATATATAAAAGCAAAGACTGCACCTGTCTTAAGTTGTCAGAAACTCATGAATATCGTACCCATCATCAAACCTACTCCTCCTACAAGCGACTAGGTTCTGTGTAAGATTGACAAACAAAATTAATGAACTTAACACTCTTTGACTACCAGCCTGCTTTAATTTCTGTGATATATATATAGATATATAAAACCAAAGACTGTGCTGTGTAAGGTTGTCATTAACTTATGAATGGCTTACCTTCTTTAAACCTACACCATCAAGCGACTAGGCTGCGTCTCAGGTTGACAAACATAATGAATAATCTTACCCATCTTTGAATATCATCCTGCTTTAAATTCTTGGTCTTTTATATGTATTTATATTTATATCTATATTTGTATCTCTATCTATATATTGATATTTATTTATATGTGTATGTGTGTATATGTGTATATGTATATTTATGTTTATATATAGGAAAACACTGTTCCTGTCTCAGATTGTCAATAATTTATGAATCTCTTAAACATCATCAAATCTCCTCCTCTAAGTGAATAGTTTCTGTCTTAGGTTTAAAAACAACAATTAATGAACTTGTCTGTCTTTGACTAGTAGGCTGCCTTAATTTCTGGGTTTTATATATATATACGAATATACATTTATATATATATATGAGAAAATCTGTGGCTGTCTGAAATTGTCATTAATTTATGAATGTCTTTCCCATCATCAAATCTAGTCCTCCAAGTGAATAGCTTCTGTCATAAATTGACAAACATAATTAATGAACTTGCCCGTCTTTGACTACCAGGCTGCTTTTATTTCTGGGATATATGTATATATACATACATACATACAGATATATAAAGACTGTGACTGTCTTGGATTGTCAGTAACTGATGAATGTCTTACACATCATCAAACCTACTCCTCCATGCAAATAGTTTCTGAGGAAGGATGACAAACAAAATTAATGAACTTAGCCATCTTTGACTACCAGCCTGCCTTAATTTCTGGGTTATACATATATATATATGTATATATATGTATATATATGAGCAAAGACTCTGACTGTCTTAAGTTGTCAGAAGTTATGAATGTCTTACCCATCATCAAATCTACTACACCAAGTGAATTGTTTCTGTCAATTTGGCAAACATAATTAATGATCTTACCCATCTATGACTACCAGGCTGCTTTAATTCCAGGATACACACACACACACACACACACACACACACACACACACACACGCACGCATATATCTCCAAACCTTGTGGCTGTCTTAGGTTGTAATTCACTTATGAATATCTTACTCATCCTCAAACCTACTCCTCCAAGCGAATACATTCTGTCTTATGTTTACAAACATAATTAATTAACTTGGCCTACTTTGACTACCAGTGTCATTTAATTTCTGTGATATGTGTATGTATATATATAAATATATATATATATATATATGACCAAAACGCTGCCTTTCTTAGGTTGTCATTAACTTATGAATGGCTTACCCGTCATCAAACCTACTCTTCAAATTGGGTAGGTTCCATCTTAGGTTAACAAGCAAAATTAATGAACTTATCAATCTTCATATAACAGGCTGCTTTAAATTCTGGGTTTTAAATACACACACACATACACACACACACATATATATATATATGCAAAGCCTGTGCTTGTCTTAGGTTATCAGTAATTTATGAATGTCTTACCAGTCAAGAAACCTACTCCCCGAAGTGAATACATTCTGTCTTAGGTTGTCAAACATAAGTAATGAACTTACCCATCTTTGTCTACCAGGCTTCTTTAACTTCTAGGTTATACATATACATATACATATACATGTATATATGTATCTGAGCGATGACTGTGCCTGTCTTATATTGTCATTAACTTATGAATATTTTACCCATCATAAAACTTACTACTCCAAGTGATTAGATTCTGTCTTAGGTTGCCAAACATAATGAATGAATTTACCCACCTTTGACTAACAGCCTGCTTTAGTTTCTGAGGATTATATATATTATTATTGTATATATATTATATATATAATCAAACCTACACATCTAAGTGAATAGGTTCCCTCTTAGTTTGGCAAACATAATTAAATTATTGAACTTACATGTCTTTGACTATCAGCCTGCTTTAATTCCTGGGATATATATATATATATATATATATATATATATATATATATATATAGACTGTGCCTGTCTCTGATTGTCATTAACATATGCAACTCTTTCCCATCATGAAACTTACTACTGCAAGTGAATAGAATCTGTCTTCGGTTGGGAAACAAAATGAATCATCTTACCCATCTTTGACTACCAATCTGCTTTAATTTCTAGGTTATATATATATACATACATACACACATACACATATATACAGATATATAAAGACTGTGCGTGCTTTAGGTTGTCATAAACTTATGAATGTCTTACCTGTCATCAAACCTACTCCTCCAAGCGAATACGTTCTGTAATAGTTTGAAAAACATAATTATTGAACTACCCGTCTTTGACAGCCAGAGTGCTTAATTTTCCGGGATATAGCAAAGATTGTGCCTGTCTTAGATTGTCATTCATTTCTGAATGTCTTACCCTTCCTCAGACTTACTCCTGCAAGCGAATAGGTTGTCTTAGGTTGACAAACATAATTAATAAACACCCATCTTGGACTATCAGACTGATTTAATTTCTGGTTTTATATATATGTGTGTGTATGTATGTATGTGTGTGTGTATATATATACACATATATATGAGCAAAAACTGTGCCACTCTTCGGTTGTCATTAATTTTCAGGCTTACTGGTTATCAAACCTACTCCTCGACGCAAACAGCGTCTGTCTTAGGTTGACAAACATAATTAGTGAACTCACCCATCTTTGACTACCAGCCTGCTTTTATTTCTGGAGATATATATATATATGTATGTATATATATATATATATATATATATTTAGAGACTGTGTCTGTCTTAGGTTTTCATTAACTTTTGAATGTCATACCCATCATAACACCTTGTCCTCCAAGACAATAGTTTCTGTATTAGGTTGACCAACATAATTAAAGAACTTACCTGTCTTTGACTACCAGTATGTTTTAATTTCAGGGACACACACACACACACACACACACACACACACATAGACTGCTTCTCTTTGATTGTCAGTAACTCAAGAATATATTACCCATCATCAAACCAACTCCTCCAAGCTAATATGTTCTGTATTAGGTTGACAAACATAATTAATGAACAGATGCATCTTTGAATGCAGCCTGCTTTAATTTCTGGGGATATATATACATATACATACAAATACACATGCACATACACAGACATATACATATACAATGACTGTGTTTGTCTTAAGTTGTCAGTAACTCATGAATATCTTACCCATCATCAAACCTACTCCTCTAAGTGAATAGGTTCTGTATAAGGTTGACAAACAAAATTAATGAACTTAACCATCTTTGACTACCAGCCTGCTTTAATTTCTGGGTTATATATATACATAAACACACACACACACACACACACACATATATATATATATATATATATGAGCACAGACTGTGACTGTCTTAGGTTAAATTATGAATGCCTTACCTTCATTAAACCCACTCCTTCAAATGACTAGGTTGTGTCTTAAGTTTACAAACATAATGAATGATCTTTCCCATCTTGGAATATCATTCTACTTGAATTTCTTGGTCTTTTAAATTAATTTATATTAAAATTTATATGTGTATGCTTATGCATATTCATTTTCATATTCCTATTCATTTTAAATTTATATTTATATATGAGCAAAGATTCTGCTTGCTTTACATTGTCAGTAACTTATCAATGTCTTACCCCTCATCAAACATACATTTATGGGTGTGTATGAGTATATGTGTATATGTGTGTATGTGTATGTGTATGAACATATGTATATGTATGTGCATAGGCACGTTCATGTTTATATTTATATCTATATCATTTATATTTATATTTATTTATATGAACATATACATGTACACATGTGTATGTGTGCATATATGTACACGTGTGCATGTGTGTATGTACATGTGTAAGTGTGTGTATGTGTACATATGTGTGTATGTGTAAGTGTATACTTATTTTATACTTACATTTATATTTATATTTAAGTATGAGCAAAGACTGTGCCTGTCTTATGATGTGAGTAACTTATGAATGTCTTACCCGTCATCAAACCTACTCCTTTAAGCGAATATGTTCTGTCTTAGGTTGAAAACATAATTAATTAACTTGGCCAACTTTGACTACCAGTCTCATTTAATTTCTGGCATATATGTATATATGTGTGTGTGTATATGACCAAAACTGTGCCTTTCTTAGGTTGTCGTTAACTTATGAATGGTTTACCCGTCATCAAACCTACTCTTCAAATTGAGTAGGTTCTGTCTTAATTTGACAAGCAAAATTAATGAACTTACCAATCTTCAAATAACAGGTTGCTTTAAATTCTGGGTTTTAAATATATATATATATGCAAAGACTGTACTTGTCTTAGATTGTCAGTAATTTATGAATGTCTTACCAGTCATGAAACCTACTCCCCCAAGTGAATACATTCTGTCTTAGGTTGTCAAACATAAGTAATGAACTTACCCATCTTTGTCTACCAGGCTTCTTTAACTTCTAGGTTATACACATATACATATACATATTTATATATATGAGAGATGACTGTGCCTGACTTACATTGTCATTAACTTATGAATATTTTACCCATCATGAAACTTACTACTCCAAGCGATTAGATTCTGTCTTAAGTTGCCAAACATAATGAATGAACTTACCTGCCTTTGACTAACAGCCTGCTTTAATTTCTGAGGATTATATATATTATATGTATATATTATCAAACCTACACATCTAAGCAAATAGGTTCCCTCTTAGTTTGGCAAACATAAATCGTGAACTTATATGTCTTTGACTATCAACCTGCTTTAATTTATATGCTTTAATTTAATATATATATATATATATATATATATATATATATATATATATATAGCCTGTCTCGGATTGTCATTAACTTATGCAACTCTTTTTTGTCATGAAACTTACTACTGCAAGTGAATAGATTCTGTCTTCCGTTGGGAAGCATAATGAATGATCTTACCCATCTTTGACTACCAATCTGCTTTAGTTTCTAGGTTTTATATGTACACACATACATGCACATATATACACATATAAAGACTGTGCGTGCCTTAGGTTGTCATAAACTTATGAATGTCTTACCTGTCATCAAACCTACTCCTTCAAGCGAATAAGTTCTGTAATAGTTTGACAAATATAATTAGTGAACTACCCATCTTTGACAGTCAGAGTGCTTTATTTTCCGGGATATAGCAAAGATTGTGCCTGTTTAGATTGTCATTAATTTCTGAATGTCTTACCCTTCTTCATACTTACTCCTGCAAGTGAATAGGTTCTGTCTTAGGTTGACAAACAATTAATAAACTTACCCATCTTGGACTACCAGCCTGATTTAATTTCTGGTTTTATATATATGTGTGTGTGTGTGTGTGTGTGTGTGTGTGTGTGTGTGTATGAGCACAAACTGTGCCACTCTTTGGTTGTTATTAATTTTCATGTCTCACTGGTTATCAAACCTACTCCTAGATGCGAATAGCATCGTCTTAGGTTGACAAACATAATTAGTGAACTCACCCATCTTTAACTACCAGCCTGCTTTTATTTCTGGGGATATATATACACATATGCATGTATATATATATATATATATATATATATTTATAGACTGTGCCTGTCTTAGGTTGTCATTAACTTTTGAGTGTCATACCTGTCATCACACCTTGTCCTCCAAGACAATAGTTTCTGTATTAGGTTGACCAACATAATTAAAGAACTTACCCGTCCTTGACTACAAGTGTGCTTTAATTTCAGGGATACACACACACACACACACACACACACACAGACTGCACCTCTTTGATTGTCTGTAACTCAAGAATACATTACCCATCATCAAACCAACTCCTCCAAGCTAATATGTTCTGTATTAGGTTGAAAAACACAATTAATGAATGGATGTGTCTTTGAATACCAGCCTGCTTTAATTTCTGGGGATATATATACATATACATACACATACACATACACATACATATACATACACATATACAATGACTGTGCCTGTCTTAAGTTGTCAGTAACTCATGACTATCTTAACCATCATCAAACCTAGTCCTCTAAGCGAATAGGTTCTGTGTAAGGTTGATAAACAAAATTAATAATCTTAGCCGTCTTTGACTACCAGCCTGCTTTAATTTCTGGCTTACACACATATATAATTGTGTATATATATTTATATATGAGCACAGACTGTGACTGTCTTAGGTTTTCATTAACTTTTCAATGGCTTACCTTCATTAAACTCACTCCTTCAAACGACTAGGTTGTGTCTTAAGTTGGCAAACATAATATATGATCTTACCTGTCTTGTAATATCATTCTGCTTTAATTTCTTGGTCTTTTATATAAATTTATATTAAAATTTATATGTGTATGTGTATGCATATTCATATTCATATTCATTTTAAATTTATATTTATATATGAGCAAAGACTCTGCTTTTTTTAGGTTGTCAGTAAATTATCAATGTCTTACCCATCATCAAACCTACTCCTCTAAGATAATAGGTTCTGTCTTATTGAAAAACATAAGTAATGAACCCAGCTGTCTTTCACTACTAGGCTGTTTTAATTTCTTGGTTTTATATACATTAATATATACATATATATAAGCAAAGACTGGCTGTCTGAGGTTGTCATTAATTTATGAATGTCTTACCCATCATCAAGCTTACTCCTCCAAATGAATAAGTTCTGTCTTATATTGACAAAGATAATTAATGAACTTACCTGTCTTTCAACACCAGGTTGATTTTATTTCTGGGATATATATATATATGCAAAAACTGTGCCTGTCTTAGGTTGTCAGTAACTCTTGAGTATCTTACACAGCATCAAACATGCTACTCCAAGCGAACAGGTTCTGTGTAAGTTTGACAAACAAAATTAATGAACTTCATCAAACATGCTACTCCAAGCGAACAGGTTCTGTGTAAGTTTGACAAACAAAATTAATCAACTTAACCACCTTTGACTATCAGCCTGCTTTAATTTCTGGGTTGTACATATATATACATATATATGTATATATATGAGCAAAGACTGTGCCTTTCTTAGGTTGTCATTAACTTTTGAATGGCTTATCTTCATTACACCTAGTCCTTCAAGCGACTAGGTTCTGTCTTAGGTCGACAAACATAATGAACGATCTTACCGGTATTTGAACATCATGCTGCTTTAATTTCCGGGTCTTTTATATACATTTATATTTATATTTAAAATTATATATTTATTTTTGTGTATGTGTGTATGTATATGTGTGCATGTGTACATTTATATTTGTGTATTTATGTTTGTGTTTATATTTATATGTACATATACATATACATGTGTACACATTTATGTATGTGTATTTTTTGTGTATATGAATATATGTGTATGTGTGTGTGCACATGTATGAGCATATGTATATGCATGTTTATGTCTATGTCGATATCTATTTCTATACCCATATATACCTATATCTATATTGTTTGCATTTATATTTATTTATATGTACATATATGTGTACACATATGTGTGTATGTATAGGTTTGTGTGTGGGTGTACATGTGTACATGTGCATGTATGTACATATGTGTATGTGTGTACATGTGTGTATGTGTGTATGTATGTGTACACATGTGTGTATGTGTATTATAAATGTATACTTATATTTACATTTACATTTATATTTATATTTAAGAATGAGCAAAGAGTTTGCCTGTCTTATGTTGTCAGTAACTTATGAATGCCTTACACGTCATCCAACATACACCTTTAAGAGAATAGGTTTTGTCTTAGGTTGAAAACATAATTAAATAACTTACCCATGTCTGACAACCAGCTGCTCTTCATTCTGGTATATATATGAGCAAAGAATGCACCTGTCTTAAGTTGTCAGTAACTCATGAATATCTTACCCATCATAAAACCTACTCCGACAAGCGAATAGGTTCTGTGTAAGTTTGACAAACAAAATTAATGAACTTAGCCAACTTTGGCTACCAGCATGCTTTAATTTCTGGTTTATACATACATATACATATATATATATCCAAAGACTGTGACTGTCTTAGGTTGTCATTAACTTATGAATGGCTTACCTTCATTAAACCTACTTCTTCAAGCGACTATCTTCTGTCTTAGGTTGACAAGCATAATGAATAATCTTACCCATCTTTGAATATCATCCTACTTTAAATTCTTGGTCTTTTATTTATATTTATATTAGTATCTGTATCTATATCTATATATCTACATCTATATTTATTTACATGTATATGTGTATGTGTGTATGTGTATATGTATGTTTATGTTTATATGTAAGAAAACACTGTTCCTGTCTCAGGTTGTCAATAATTTATGAATCTCTTAAGCATCATCAAACCTACTCTTCTAAGCAAATAGTTTCTGTCTTAGGTTTAAAAACAATAATTAATGAATGTGTCTGTATTTGACTACTAGGCTGCTTTAATTTCTGGGATTTATATATATATAAATACACACACACACACACATATATATATATATATGAGCAAAGTCTGTGTCAGTCTGAGTTTGTCATTAATTTATGAATGTCTTACCCATCATCAAATCCACTCCTCCAAGTGAATAGCTTCTGTCATAGATTGACAGACATAATTAATGATCTTACCCGTCTTTGACTACCAGGATGCTTTTATATATATATGAGCAAAGACTGTGACTGTCTTAGGTTGTCAGTAACTCTTGAATGTCTTACACACCATCAAACCTATTCCTCCAAGCAAATAGGTTCTGTTTAAGTTTGACAAACTAAATTAATGAATTTCAACATCTTTGACTACCAGCCTGCCTTAATTTCTGGGTTATACATATATGTAAATATATACTTATATGTGTATATATATATATGAGCAAAGAATCTGCCTGTCAGGTCATCATTAACTTAAATATGGCGCACCTTCATTAAACCAACTCCTTCAAGCAACAAGGTTCAGTCTTAAGTTGACAAACATAATGAATGATCTTACCCGTCTTTGAATATCATGCTGCTTTAACTTCATGGACTTTTATTTATATTTATATGTGTATGAGTACGTATATATATGTGTGTGTATGTGTTTGTGTATGCATATATATTTGCATATGAGTATGTGTATTTATATTTATACTTATACTTATTCTACATATGAACAAAGACTGTGCCTGTCTTAGGTTGTCAGTAACTTATGAATGTATTTCCCATCATCATTTCCCGTCAACCTACTCCTCCAAGCTAAGAAGTTCAGTCTAAGGTTGAAAAACAAAACTAATGAATTTATCTGTCTTTCACTACTAGGCTGTTTTAATTTCTGGGATATATATATATATACATTTATATATATATATATGAGTAAAGACTGGCTGTCTGAGGTTGTATTTAATTTATGAATGTCTTACCCATCATCAAACCTACTCCTCCACATGAATAGGTTCTGTCTTAGATTGACAAAGAAAATTAATTAACTTAACTGTCTTTCACCTCCAGGTTTATTTTATCTCTGGGATATATATATAAGTATATATGTATGTATGTATGTATATATATAAGTGAAGACTGTGCCTGTCTTAGGTTGTCAGTAACTCATGAATATCTTACCCATCATCAAACATACTCCTCCAAGCAAACAGGTTCTGTGAAAGTTTGACAAACAAAGTTAATGAACTTAACCGCCTTTGACAATCAACCCACCTTAATTTCTGGGTTATACACACATATATACATATATATGTATATATATGAGAAAAGACTGTGCTTTTCTTACGTTTTCATTAACTTTTGCGTGGCTTACCTTCATTAAACCTACTCCTTCAAGAGACAAGGTTCTGTCTTAGGTTGACAAACATCATGAATGATCTTACCTGTATTTGAATATCATGCTACTTTAATTTCTCGGTCTTTTATATACATTTATATTTATTCTTAAAATTATATTTATGAATATGTGTATGTGTGTATGCATATGCACATTTATATTTATATATTTATGTTTATATTTACATGTACATATGTATGTGTGTATTTATATGTTTGTATGTATAAGCAAATGTGTATAGGTGTGTATGCGTGTATGTGTGTATATGTATGAGCATATGTATGTGTATGTGTGTATGCATATATGTGTACATGCATATTTATTTATATGTACATATATGTGTTTATGTATGTGTACATGTGTTCATGTGTATGTGCATATATGTATGCGTGTATGTGTATGTGTACATGTGTATATATGTGTGTACATATGTGTGTATGTATGTGTGTGTGAATACTCTATATTTATATTTACTTTTATATTTAAGTATGAGCACAGACTGTGCCTCTCTTAGGTTGTCAGTAAGTTATGAAAGTCTTACCCATTATCCAACCTACTCCTTTAAGCAAATACGTTCTGTCTTAGGTTGAAAAACATAATTAATGAACTTACCCATGTCTGACCACCAGGCTGCTTTTAATTCTGGGATATATATATATATATATGTATATATATATATATATGAGAAAGGACTGCATCTTTCTTAAGTTGTCAGGAACTCATGAATATATTACCCATCATCAAACCTACTCCTACTAGCGAATAGGTTCTGTGTAAGATTGACAAACAAAATTAATGAACTTAGCCATCTTTGACTACCAGCCTGCTTTAATTTCTGGGATATATATATATACACAACCTAAGACAGCCACAGTCTTTTATCATGTATATATATATATGATAAAAGACTGTGGCTGTCTTAGGTTGTCATTAACTTATGAATGGCTTACCTTCATTAAACCTACTCCTTCAAGCGACTAGGTTCTGTCTTAGGTTGACAAGCATAATGAATAATCTTATTCATCTTTGGATATCATCCTACTTTAAATTCTTGGTATTTTATTTATATTTACATTTATATATATCTGTATCTATATCTCTATTTGCATCTATATCGATATCTATATCTATATTTATTTACATGTGTATGTGTATGTGTGTATATGTATATATGTATGTTTATGTTTCTGGTTTATATATAAGAAAACACTGTTCCTGTCTCAGGTTGTCAATAATTTATGAATTTCTTAACCATCATCAAATCTACTCCTCTAAGCAAATAGTTTCTGTCTTAGGTTTAAAAACAGTACTTAATGAACTTGTCTGTCTTTGACTACTAGGCTGCTTTAAATTTTGGGTTTTATATATATATATATGTGCAAATCTGTGGCTGTCTGAAGTTGTCATTAATTTATGAATATCTTCCTGTCATCAAATCTACTCCTCCAAGAGAATAGCTTCTGTCATAGATTGACAAACATAATTAATGAACTTACCCATATTTGACTACCAGGATGCTTTTATTTCTGGGATATATATAAATATAAAGTCTGTGCCTGTCTTATGTTGTCAGTAACTTATGAATGTCTTACCCCTCATCAAACCTACTCCTCTAAGCGAATTGGTTCTGTCTTAGGTTGACAAACATATTTAATGAATGTATCTGTCTTTCACTATTAGGCTGCATTTTATGTGGATTTAAACACACACACACACACACACACACACACACATATATATATATATATATATATATATACTATACATGCAAAGACTGTGGCTTTCTGATGTTGTCAGTAACTCATGAATGTCTTACCCATCATCAAACCTACTCCTACAAGTGAATAGGTTCTGTCTTAGATTGACCAACATAATTAAGGAACTTACCTGCCTTTGACTACCAGGATGCTATTATTTCTGGGATATATATATGAGCAAAGACTGTGCCTGTTTAGGTTGTCAGTAACTCATGAATATCTTATACATCAACAAACCTACTCCACCAAGCGAATAGGTTCTGTGTAAGGTTCACAAGCAAAATCAATAAACTTCACCGTCTTTGACTACCAGCCTCCTTTAATTTCTGGGTTATTCATATAAAAATATAGACATATGTATATGTGTGTATATATATGAGCAAAAACTGTACCTGTCTTAGGTTGTCATTAACTTATGAATGGCCTACCTTCATTAAACTTACTCCTCCAAGCAAATAGGTTCTTTGTAAGGTTGACAAACAAAATTAATGAACTTAACCGTCTTTGACACCAGCCTGCTTTAATTTTGGGGTTATACATATATATATAAATATATACATATATGTATACATATATGAGCAAAGACTGTGTCTGTCTTAGGTTGTCATTAACTTATTTATGGCTTACCTCCATTAAACCTACTCCTTCAAAGGACTAGGTTCTAACTTAGGTTGACAAACATAATGAATGATCTTACCCATCTTTGAATATCATGCTTCTTTTTTTTCCAATCATTTTATTGGGGGCTCATACATCGTTTTTCACAATATATAAATAAGCATACTCATCAAGCACCCTCTCATGTCCACTTCTATTATTGTTCTCCAATCATCCAACTTTTCTCTTAAGCCCCTAGTATCGGCTTTTCCATTCCTTCCCCTCTTCCCCTGGCCTCTCCTCCCTCCAACCCTCAATACTTTATACATTGTTATTGCTTTTTCATCTTGTACACTGCCACTGCCCGACCTCTCCCCCAACCCACTCCTTTGATGCCCGTCCTTCAAATAAGAGCTTGTGTATATATCCTTGCTGTTGATTCCCCCCTCCCTTCTGTCCACCCTTCCAGTATCTCCAATCTAATCATTGGCCCGAAGGGGCCCATCCATCCTGGTTTCCCCATATCTCCAGCTCCCCTCTATGCCAGTGTGAATTCTCCAGTCCATCTGGATTTGCAAGGTAGAGTTGGGCCCATGATGGTTGGGGGACGGATGGTTGGGGGATGGTTGGGGGATGGTTGGGGGAGGAAGGCTTCAGGAACTAGAGGAAACTTGTATGCATCATCACTGCCTGGCTGCCCCCTGACTGGTCTGTCCCCTCCCCATGACTCCCCTGTAAATGGGTGACCAATTACCCACCAGTGGGCCTTAGGTCCCCACCCTGCTCTCCTTCTCCTATGTAATGATGTGATTCTTGTTCTTTGGTGCTCGATATCTGCTCCCTTCAGCCCATATCTGCTCCCTTCGGCCCAAATATCATGCTTCTTAAATTCTTGGTCTTATATATATGTGTGTATATGTATTGTATAGGTATAGGTATATTTATATTTACTTTTATATATGAGCAAACACTGTGTATGCCTCAGGTTGTCAGTAACTCATGAATATCTTACCCATCATCAAACCTACTCCTCCAATGGAATAGGGTCTGTGTAAGGTTGACAAGCAAAATAAATGAACTTAATCATCTTTCACTACAAGCCTCCTTTAATTTCTGGGTTATACCTATATATAAATGTGTGTGTGTATATATATATATATATATATATATATATATATATATATGAGCAAAGACTGTGCCTGTCTTAGGTTGTCAGTAAGATATGAATGTTTTAACCATCATCGAACCTACTTCTCTAAGCGAGTAGATTCTGTCTTAGGTTGACAAACATCATTATTGAAATTATCTATCTTTGAATACTTGGCTGCTTTAATTTCTGGGTGATATATATATGTATATATACATACACATTTATATATATATGAGTGCAGAATGTGGCTGTCTGTGGTTATCATTAATTTATGAATGTATACATGTCATCAAAACTACTCTTTGAAGTGAATAGGTTCTGTCTTAGTTTGAAAAACATAATTAACGTACTTACCCATCTTTGACTACCAGGCTGCTTTTATTTCTGGGATATATATATATATATATATATATATATATATATGCGCAAATACTGTGCCTTTCTTCGGTTTTCAGTTACTTATCAATGTCTTACCCATTATCAAACCTACTCCTCTAAGCGAATAGGTTCTGTCTTAGGTTCACAAACATAATTAATGATCTTATCAGTCTTTGACTACTAGGCTGCTTTAATTTCTGGGTTTTAAATACACACATAAATGTACATTTATATATATATATATGAGCAAAGTATGTGGCAGTCTGAAGTGGTCAAAAATTTATGAATGTCTTACACTTCATCAAACCTACTCCTCCAAGTGAATAGGTTCTCTCTTAGATTGACAAGCATAATTAATGAACTTACCCGTCTTTGACTACCAGGCTGCTTTTACTTCTGGGATACATATACATATACACACATACATACATACATACATACATATATAAGCAAAGACTGTGCCTGTCTTAGATTGTCAGTAAGTCATGAATGTCTTACCCATCATCAAACCTAATCCTCCAAGCAAATTAGTTCTGTGTAAGGTTGACAAACAAAATTATTGAACATTACCGTCTTTGACTACCAGCCTGCTTTAACTTCTGGTTTATACATATATATAAATATATACATATGCATGTATCTATATATGAGCAAAGACTCTGACTGTCTTAGGTTGTCATTAACTTATGAATGGATTACTTTCAATAAACCTACTCTTTTAAGCAACTAGGTTCTGTCTTAAGTTGACAAACAAAATGAATGATCTTACCAGTCTTTAAATATCATGCTGCTTTGATTTCTTGGACTTTTAATATATTTACATTTACATGTACATATATATTTATTTATATTTTATGTATATGTATATGTGTATTTATATATGAGCAAAGTCTGTGCCTGTCTTAGGTTGTGAGTAACTTATGAATGTCTTACCCATCATCAAATCTACTCTTCTATTGATTAGTTTCTGACTTAGGTTGAGAAACATAATTAATGAACTTAATCGTCTTTGCGTACCAGTCTCCTTTTATTTCTTGGTTATACATATAAAATTTTACATACATATGTATATGTGTATATATATATATATATATGAGCAAAAACTTTGCCTGTCTTAGGTTGTCATTAAGTTATGAATGGTTTACCTTCATTAAACCTACTCCTCCAAGCGAATAGGTTCTGTGTAAGGTTGACAAAGTTAATGAACTTAACCGTCTTAGGCTTCCAGGCTGCTTTAATTTCTGGGTTATACATATACAGAAATATATAGTTATGTATGTATATATATATGAGCAAAGACTGTGCCTGTCTTATGTTGTCATTAACTTATGAATGGTTTACATGTCATCAAACCTACTCCTCTAAGCGAATAGGTTCTGTCTTAGCTTGACAAACATAATTAATGAACTTATCTGTCTTTGACTACTAGAATACTTAGATTTATGGCTTTTATATATATTTAGATGAATATACATTTATATGTATATGAGCAAAGACTGTGGCTGTCGGAGGTTGTCATTAATTTATGAATGTCAAAATAGGTTAAGTTCATTAATTTTGTTTGTCAATGTTACACAGAACCTATTCGCTTGGAGGAGTAGGTTTAATGAAGGTAAGCCATTCAGAAATTAATGACAACCTCAGACAGCCACAGTCTGCTCATATATATATGTATATATTTACACATATGTATATCCCAGAAATTAAAGCAGCCTAGTAGACAAGAGGGTTATGTTCATTAATTTTGTTTGTCAACCTTACACAGCATCTATTCGCTTGGAGTAGTAGGTTTGATGATGGGTAAGACATTCATGTGTTACTGACAACCTAAGACAGGCACAGTCTTTGTGTGTGTGTATATATATATATCCTAGAAATAAAATCAGCCTGGTATTCAAAGAGAGTAAGTCATTAATTATGTTTCTCAATCTAAGACAGAACCTATTCACTTGAAGGAGTAGGTTTGATGACAGGTAGATATTCATAAATTAATGACAACCTCAGACAGCCATAGTCTTTGCTCATATATATATATATACATGTATACATATATATGTAACTAGAAATTAAAGCAGCCTAGTTGTCAAAGACAGATAAGTTCATTATTTGTTTGTCAACATAAGACAGAACCTATTCACTTAGAGGAGTAGGTCTGATGACGAGTAAGACATTCATAAGTTACTGACAACTAAGACAGGCACAGAATTTGCTCATATATACATATATGTATACATATACATATGCTTATATGTGTGCATATAAATGTAACTGTAAATATATATAAAAGTCCAATAAATTAAAGCAGCATGATATTCAAAGACAGGTAAGATCATTCATTATGTTTGTTAACCTAAGTCGCTTGAATGAGAAGGTTTAATGAAGGTAAGCCATTCATAAGTAAATGACAACCTAAGACAGCCACAGTCGTTGCTCATATATACACATATATATGTCTATATTGATATATATGTATAACACAGAAATTGAAGCAGGTTAATAGTCAAAGATGATAAAGTTCATTAATTTTGTTTGTCAACCTTACAAGGAATCTATTTGCTTGGAGGAGGAGGTTTGGTGATGGATAAGACATTCATGAATTAATGACAACTTAAGGCTGGCACAGTTTATATATATACACACACATGTATATATATGTGTGTATATATATATATTTTATCCCAGAAATAAAAACAGCCTAGTGGTCAAAGATTGGGTAAGTTCATTGTGTTTGCAAATCTATGACAGAAACTATTCACTTGGAGGAGTAGGTTTGATGACGGGTAAGACATTCATAAATTAATGACAACCTCAGACAGGCACAGCCTTTCCTCATATATATACAAATACTTATATATGTATATATTTATATATCTGTATAACGCAGAAATTAAAGCAGGCTGGTAGTCAAAGACAGTTAAGTACATTAATTATATTTGTCAAACTAAGAAAGAACCTATTCCCTTAGAGGAGTAGGTTTGATGATGGGCAAGACATTCATAAGTTGCTGACAGCCTAAGACAGGCACAGTCTTTGCTCATATGAGATATAAATATAAATATACAAACACATGTACATACACATATACATATATATGCATATTCAAACACATATACATATACATATATATTAAAGTCCAAGGAATTAAAGCGGCATTATATTCAAAGACAGGTAATATCACTCTTTATATCTGTCAACCTAAGACAGAACCTAGTTGCTTGAAGGAGTATGTTTAAAGAAGGTAAGCTATTCATAAATTAATGACAACCTATGACAGGCACAGTCTTTGCTCACATATATAAATACACACACATTTATGTGTGTATATATATATATATATCCCAGTAATTAAAGCAGCCTGGTAGTCATAGGCTGTTAAGTTCATTAATTTTGTTTGTCAACCTTAAATAGAATCCATTCACTTTGAGGAGTAGGTTTGATGACGGGTAAGACATTCATGAGTTGCTGACAACATAAGACAGGCACAGTCATATATATGTGTGTGTGTATATGTATATATGTATATATATATATATGCCAGAAATCAAGGCAGCCTGGTAGTCAAAGACGGGTAACTTCATTAATTATATTTGTCAATCTAAGTCAAAACCTATGCACATGGAAGAGTAGGTTTGATGATGGGTAAGGCATTCTTAAATTAATGATAACTTAAGACAGTCAGTCTTTGCTCATATTTATATATAAATATATAAAGCCCAGAAATTAAAGCAGCCTAGTATTCAAAGACAGATAATTCATTAATTATGTTTGTCAAGCTAAGACAGAACCTCTTCGCTTAGAGGAGTATGTCTGATGATAGGAATGATATTCATAAGTTACAACATGAGACAGTCACACTGTTTGTTCATATATGAATAAAAACATGCATATGCATACACACACACACACACACACACACACACACACATATATATATATATATATAAAAGACCAAGAAATTAAAGCAACATGATATTCAAAGACGGGTAAGATCATTCATTATGTTTGTCAACCTAAGACAGAACCTAGTCGCTTGGAGGAGTATGTTTCATGACAGGTAAGACATTCATAAGTTGAACACAATGTAAGACAGGCACAGTCTTTGCTCATATATATATGTATATATGTATGCATAGATTTATATATATGTATAACCACCAAGAAATTAAAGCAGGCAGGTAGTCAAAGATTGTTAAGTTCGTTAATTTTGTTTGTAAGCCTTACACAGAACATGTTAGCTTGGAGGAGGAGCTTTAATGATGGGTAAGACATTCATGAAGTACTGACACCATAACACAGGCACAGTCTTTGCATAGTTCATTAATTATGTTTGTAAATCTATGACAGAAACTTTTCACTTGGAGGAATAAGTTTGATGATGGGTAAGACATTCATAAATTAATGACACCCTCAGACAGCCACAGTCTTTGCTCATATGTATACATATACATATATGTATATACCTATATATATGTATAACGCAGAAATTAAAGCAGGCTGGTAGTCTAAGACAGTTAAGTTCATTAATTATTTTTTCCCAAAAAAGACAGAACCTATTTCCTTAGAGGAGTAGGTTTGATGATGGGTAAGACATTCATAAGCTACTGACATCCTAAGATGGGTACAGTCTTTGTTCATATATAAATATAAATATACATGTACATGTACACACACATGCACATGTACATACACATGTACATGCATGTGCACATACACATGTGCACACACGTGTATATACACATATACATACACACATATACATATGCAAACTCATACACATACACATATAAATATAAATAGATATCAAAGACCAAGAATTTAAAGCAGCATTATATTCAATGACAGGTAAGATCATTCTTTATGTTTGCCAACATAAGACAGAACGTAGTCGCTTGAAAGAGTATGTTTAATGAAGGTAAGCCATTCATAAATTATTGACAACCTAAGACAGGCACAGTCTTTGCTCATATATATATGCACATATATATGTATATATATGAATAACCCAGAAATTAAAGTAGCCTGGTAGTCGTAGGTGGTTAGGATCATTAATTTTGTCAACCTTACACAGAACCCATTCGATTTGAGGAGTAGGTTTGATGACGGCTAAGATATTCATGAGTTGCTGACCACCTAAGACAGGCACAATCATATATATATATATATATATATATATGCCAGAAATCAAGGCAGCCTGGTAGTCAAAGATGAGTAAGTTCATTAGTTATGTATGTCAATCAAAGAGAGAACCTATTCACTTGGAGTAGTAGCTTTGATGATGGGTAAGGAATTCATAAATAAATGACAACTTCAGATAGCCACAGATTTTGCTCATATATATATATTTATATATATATATTTATAGATATAAAGCACCAAAATTAAATCAGCCTAGTAGTCAAAGACAGATAAATTCATTAATTATGTTTGTCAAACTATGAGAGAACCAATTGGCTTAGAGGAGTAGGTTTGATGATGGGTAAGACATTCATAAGTTACTGACAACCTAGGACAGGAAATCTTTGCTCATATATACATATACACACATATACATACACATCATGGACATGAATATGAAAATAAATATAATTATAAACATAAACACAAATATAAATATAAACATAAACATAAATATAAGACCAAGAAATTAAAGCAGCATCATATTCAAAGATGGGTAAGATCATTCATTTAGTTTGTCAATCTAAGACAGAACCTTGTCCCTTCAAGGAATAGGTTTAAAGAAGGTAAGTCATTCATCAGTTAATGACAACCCAAGACAGGCACACTCTTTGCTCATATATATGTGTGTGTGTGTGTATATGTATATATTTATATATATGTATAACCCAGAAGTTAAAGCAGGCTGGTAGTCAAAGAGGGTTAAGTTCATTAATTTAGTTTTTCAACATTACACAGAACCTATTCGCTTGGAGGAGTAGGTTTAATGAAGGGTAAGAAATTCATGAGTTACTGACAAACTAAGACAGACACAGTCTTTGCTCAAGACATAAAAGCATGGGGGTAGTCAAAGTTCGGTAAGTTCATTAATTATGTTTGTCAATCTAAGACAGAACCTATTCACTTGGAGAAGTAGGTTTGCTGAGAGGTAAAACATTCATAAATTAGTGATAACCCCAGACAGGCACTGTCTTTGCTCATATATATATATATATATAAATGTATATATATAAATATATAAAGGTCAGAATTTAAAGCAGCCTAGTAGTAAAAGACAGATAACTTCATTAATTATGTTTGTCAATCTAAAACAGTCTTTGCTCATATATAAATATAAATATGCATATACATATTCATACATATACAAATAAATATAAATATATATAAAAGACAAAGAAATTAAAGCAACATGATATTCAAAGACGGGTAAAATCATTCATTATGTTTGTCAACCTAAGACATAATGTAGTCGCTTGAAAGGGTAGATTTAATGAAGGTAAGCCATTCATAAGTTAATGACAATGTAAGACAGACACAGTCTTTGCATACATATATATGTATATATTTAAATATATATGTATAACCCAGAAATAAAGGCAGGCTGGTAGTCAAAGTCGGCTAAGTGCATTAATTTTTTTCAACCACTGCACGAGTAGGTTTGGTGATGGGTAAGACATTCATAAATATAAATGATATAGATATAGACATAGACATAGACATAGATATAGATATAGATATATAAAAGACTAAGAAATTAAAGCAGCATGATAATCAAAAACTGGTAGGATTGTTCATTATGTTTGTCAACCTAAGACAGAACCTAATTGCATGAAGGAGTAGGTTTAATGAAGTTAAGTCATTCATAAGTTAATGACAACCTAAGGAAGACACAGTCTTTGCTCATATATATATATATGAATGTATATTTCTATACATATAAATATATAAAACCCCAAAAATTAAAGCAGCCAAGTAGACAAAGACAGATAAGTTCATTAATTATGTTTGTCAATCTAAAACAGATCCTATTCGCTTAGAGGAGAAAGTTTTATGATGGATAAAACATTCATACGTTACTGACAACCTAAGACAGGCACAGTCTTAGCTCATATATATACATATATGCATATGTATATATATGGATAACACAGAAATTAAAGCAGGCTGGTAGTCAAAGATGATTAGGTTCATTAATTTTGTTTGTCAACCTTACACAGAACCTATTCTCTTGGAGAAGTAGGTTTAATGATGGGTAAGACATACATGAGTTACTGACAGCCTAAGAGAGGCACAGTTTATATATATATATATGTATATATATATACACACACATATATATCTCCCAGAAATAAAAGCAGCCTGGTAGTCAAAGGCGGGTAAGTTCATTAATTATGTTTCTCAATCTAAGACAGAACCTCTCCACTTTGATGCAGGATAAGACATTCCTAAATTAATGACAACCTCAGATAGCCACAGTGTTTGCACATATATTTATATATACATATATATTTATATATATAACCCAGAAATTAAATCAGCCTTTTAGTCAAGTTCATTAATGTAGTCAAGATAAGTTCATTAATGATATTTGTCAACCTAAGACAGAAGCTATTCACTTAGAGGAGTAGGTTTGATGATGGGTAAGACATTCATAAATAAATACAAATATAAATATAAATACACATATACATATACATATAAATACAAAACTAGCAATTAACACAGAATGATAATCAAAGATGTGTAAGATCATTTTTTATGTTTGTCAACCTAAGACAGAACCTAGTCGCTTGAAGTAGTTGGTTTAATGAAGGTAAGTCATTAGTAAGTTAATGACAACCTAAGCAAAAGAGTCTTTGTTCATATATGCATATATACAAACACTCACATATACACATACACATATATGTGTATGTATAACCTAGAAATTAAAGGAGGCAAGTAGTCAAACATGGATAAGTTCATGAATTTTGTTTGTCAACCTTACACAGAACCTATGTCTTTGGATGAGCAGGTTTGATGATGGGTATGACATTCATGAGTTACTGGCAACCTAAGACAGACACAGTCTTTGCTTACACACACACACACACACACACACACACACACACACACACACATATCCCAGAAATAAAAGCAACCTGGTAGTCAAAGACAGGTAAGTTCATTAATTATGTTTGTCAACCAAAGACAGAACCAATTCACCTACAGGAGTAGGTTTAATGATGGATAAAACATTCATAAGTCTCTGAAAACCTAAGACAGACAGAGTCTTTGCTCATATATAAATACAAATATGCATGTATATATACACACACACACACATATATATATATAAGACCAAAAAATTAAAGCAGCATGATATTCAAAGACAGGTAATATCATTCATTAAGTTTGTCAACCTCAGACAGAACCTAATCGCTTGAAGGATTAGGTTTAATGAAGATAAGCCATTCATAAGTTAATAACAACTTAAGACAGGCACAGCCATTGCACACACATACATATGTATGTATATATTTATATATGTATATAACCCAGAAATCTATGTTTATATTTATATTTATGTTTATATGTATATGCATATACATGTATATATGTTTGTGTGTATGCATGTTTGTGTATATGATGTGTATGCATGTATGTGTGTATATAAGTCTATGGGTGTATGTATATGTACTTGTACACATACACATGTAAATATGTATATGATTATGTGTGTGTTTGTGTATATGTGTGTATGCATGTGCGTATATGTGTATGTGTATACATGTATGTGTATGAATGTATATATATCTCTTTATACTTATATTTATATTCATGTTTATACTTATATTTTTATATAAGTATTTATTTTTATATGAGCAAAAACTATACCTGTCTTAGGTTGTCAGTAACTAATGAATGTCCTACCCGTCATCAAAACTACTCCTCTAAGTGAATAGGTTCTGTGTTATGTTGGCAAACATTATCAATAAATTTATCTTTCATTGACTACTAGGCTGCTTTAATTTCTGGGTTCTATATATGTATATATACATATACACACGTATATATATACACAAACACATATATATGAGCAACGACTGTGGCTGTCTGAGGTTGTCATTAATTTATGAATGTCTTATATGTCATCAAAACTACTCCTCCAAGTCAATAGTTTCTGACAATAGTTTAGACTGACAAACATAATTAATGAACTTACAAGCATTTGACTGCCAGATTGCTTTTATTTCTGGGATATATATATATATATATATATATGTATATGTATGTATCTATAAAGACTGCGCCTGTCTTAGGTTGTCAGTAACTCATGAATATCTTGCCCATCATCAAACCTACTCATCCAAGCAAATAAGCTCTGTGTAAGGTTAACAAAAAAAAAAAATGAATGAACTTAACCGTCTTTGACTACCAGCATGCTTTAAATTCTGGGTTATACATATATATATATATATATAAATATGTATATATATGGGGCTGAGCCCCGGTGGCGTAGTGGTTGTGGGCGGGACTGCTGCCCACTGGGTTGGAGGTTCAAATCCAGCAGCAAGGCTGGGCCTCCTACTACCACGGCCAGAGGGCAGTGATCCCTCAAAAACCAAATATATATATATATTTAACCTACTCCATCAGGGGACTAGGTTCTGTCTTAGGTTGACAAACATAATGAATGATCTTACCCATCTTTGAATATCATGCTGCTTTAATTTCTTTGTCTTTTATATATATGTATATGTATATGTATATTCATATTTGTGCTCATGTTCATATTCTCATTCATATTTATATTTATTTATATTTATATTTATTTATGTGCAAAGTCTGCACTTGTTTTAGGTTGTCAGTATCTTATCAATGTCTTTCCCATCATCAAACCTACTTCTCTAAGCGAATAGGTTCTGTCTTAGGTTGAAAAACTTAACTAATGAACTTATCTGTGTTTGACTACTGGGCTGTTTTAATTTCTGAGTTTTATATACATAAATATATATACATACACACACATATATATATGAGCAAAGACTGTGCCTGTCTTAGGTTGTCAGTAACTAATGAATAGCTTAACCATCATCAAACCAACTCCTTCAAGTGAATAGGTTCTGTGTAAGGCTGACAAACATAATTAAAGAATTTAACCGTCTTGACTACAAGCCTGCTTTAATTTATGAGTTATATATGTATATATATACACATATGCACATACATGTGTATATATATGAGCAAAGACTGTGTCTGTCTTAGGTTGTCATTAACTTATGAATGGATGACTTTCCTTAAACATACTCCTTCAAGCGACTAGTTTCTGTCTTAGGTTGAAAAACATAATCAATGATCTTACCCGTCTTTCAATAACATGCTGCTTTAATTTCTTGGCCTTTTATATATATTTTTGTTTCTATTTTTGTTTCTATTTATATGTATGTGTACACGTACATGTATATTTATATCTATGTATGAGCAAAGACTGTGCCTGTCTTAAGTTGTCAGTAACTTATGAATGTCTTACCCATCATGAAACCTACTCCCCTAAGCGAAAAAGTTCTGTCTTAGGTTGAAAAACATAATTAATGAACTTATCTGTTATTGACTACTAGGCTGCTTTAATTTTGGGGTTTTATATGTGTGTATATATACATATATACACATATATAAGCAAAGACTGTGGCTGGCTGAGGTTGTCATTAATTTAAGAAAGTCTTACCCATCATCAAACCTACTCCTCCAAGTGAATAAGTTCTGTTTTAGATTGACAAACATAATTAATGAACTTAACCGTTTTGACTACCAATCTGCTTTTATTTCTGGGATGTGTATATATATATATATACACACACACAAAGACTGTGCCTGTCTTAGGTTGTAACTTATGAATGGCTTACTTTCATTAAACCTTCTCCTTCAATCGACTATGTTCTGTCTTAGGTTGACAAACATAATGAATGATCTTACCCGTCTTTGAATATCATGCTGCTTTAATTTCTTGGTCTTTATGTCTGTCTGTGTTTATAGTTATAGTTATAGCTTTACAGTTATAGTGATATTATATGTATGAGTATGTGAATGTGTATGTGTTTGTGTATGTGTATGCATATGTGTATGAACATGCACATGTATATTTACATTCACATTCACATTTATATTTATAGCTGTATATATATTTATACTTATATTTTTATTTATATATGTGCAAAGACTGTGCCTGTCTTATCTTGTTAGTAACTTATGAATGTCTTACCCATCATCAAACCTACTCCTCTAAGCAAATAGGTTATCTTTTAGGTTGACAAATTAATGATTAATGAACGTATCTGGCTTTGACAACTAGGCTGCTTTAATTTCTGGGTTTTATACACACATATATGTATACATTTACATATATATTTGAGTAAACACTGTGGCTGTCTGAGGTTGTCATTAATATATGAATGTCTTTCACGTCATCAAACCTACTCCTCCAAGGTAATAGGTTCAGTCTTAGATTGACAACTAGGTTCTGTCTTAAGTTGACAAATATAATGAATGATCTTACCAGCCTTTGAATATCATGTTGCTAAAATTTTTTTGTCTTCTCTATATATTTATATTAATATTTAAAAATATATTTGGGTTAAGCCCTAGTGGCGTAGTGGTTGTGCGCAGAACTGCAGCCCACTGGGATGGAGGTTTAATTCCAGCTCCACGGAACAAAGGCTGGGCCTTCTACTCCCACCACCTGAGGGCAGTGATGCCCTCCCCCCAAATATATATATATGTGTGTGTGTATTTATATTCATTTTTACTTCTAGATGTATATGTATACCCATACATATATGTATAAATATATGAGCAAGGAATTTCCCTGTCTTAGGTTTTGAGTAACTTATGAATGTCTTACACGTCATCAAATCTAGTCTGCCAAGTGAATAGGTTCTGTCTTAGATTGACAAACATAATAAATGAACTTACCCGTCATTGACTACCAAGCTGCTTTTATTTCTGGTATATATGTAAGACTGTGCCTGTCTTAGGTTGTCGTAGCTCATAAATATGTAACCCATCATCATACCTACTCCTCCAAGCAAATAGTTTTCTGTGTAATGTTGACAAACAAAATTAATGAACTTAACCGTCTTTGACTATCAGCCTGCTTTAATTTCTGAGTCACACACACATATGTATATATGTACATATGAGCAAATACTGTGCCTGTCTTAAGTTGTCATTAACTTATGAATGTCTTAACTTCATTAAACCTACTCCTTCAAGCGACTAGGTTTTGTCATAGCTTGGCAAACATAACGAATGATCTTACCCATCATTGAATATCATGTGGCTTTAATTTCTTGGTCTTTTATATATATTTATATTTATACTTTACATTTACATGTATGTATATGTGTATATGCATATTTATATTTATGTTCATGTTTGTGTTTTTGTTTATATTTATATATAAGCAAACACTGTGCCTATCTTAGGTTGTCAGTACTTTATGAATGTCTTACCCATCATCAAACCTACCCCTATAAGCGAATAGATTCTGTCTTAGGTTGAAAAACAAAATTAATAAAGTTATCTGTCTTTGACTACTAGGCTGCATTAATATCTGGCTTTTATATATATATAAACATGCATTTATATATATATATGAGCAAAGACTGAGGCTGTCTGAGATTGCCATTCATTTATGAATGTCTTACACATCATCAAACCTACTCCTCCAAGTGTATAAGTTCTGTCTTATGTTGAGAAACATAATTAATGAAATTATCCATCTTTAACTACCAGGCTGATTTTATTTCTGGCTCATATGTATACATATATATATGCTAAAACTATGCTTGTCTTAGGTTGTCAGTAACTCATGAATATCTAACCCATAATCAAACCTACACCTCCAAGAGAATACGTTCTGTGAAAGTTTGACAAACAAAATTAATGAACTTAACCCTCTTTTACTACCAGCTTTAATTTCTGTGTTATACACATATATATACATATATATGTATATATACAGAAGCAAAGACTGTGCCTGTCTTAGGTTGTCATTAACTTATGAAAGGCTTATCGAAGGGGGTCCAAGATGGCGCCAAGGTAAGCACCCTAAACGGGGAGCTCCGGTAAGTTTGGTGTCCAGGAGGCCACGTGGAGGTGTCCTGGTGATTGGAAATGTCCCTATGAGGGGCTCTCCCTAGCCAGGAGGGGACCCTGCCTCACATCCCCTTTCTTTTAAGCCTCAGAGGTCTGGATCCATATATCGGAGATTTCCCTCTGTGGGCCAACTTTGGGTGCCTTCCCGCCATCCAGGACCGACCCCGGTCCACTGCCCAACCCAGGTCCTGCGAACAGGACAGCCTTTGTGTGGAGCCCCTCAGGGCAAGACGAACATACCACACACCCACAGAGGAGACCCACGCCCTGCACCCTCCTGAGGGAGCTGCGTGTCTCCACGGATCCCCTCCGTGCAGGAGGACAAAGGCCACTGTGCCGGCGGGCTCCGCTCCCTCCCCCCAGACACCCAGGCTCGAACCGCCAGCGGTGTCCGCCGCCTGTGGCCAGTGCACCCACGGCCGGTGCCTGGACCGCCTCCCGCCCCCAGGCAGCCACGCGTGCCGGGTCAGTGGGGGCTCGACCCTGCCATTTCAGGGGCCTGACGCACAGGGAGCGGCCCGGCACTCCCCACGCGCCATTTCCTCTGAGCTGAGCCTGGGAAAGCTTGGATAGCGCTCATCACGGACGCGGCTGGAGGGGCGCACCAGGCGGGAGATTTTCAACACTGCCTTCCCTGGTGGGAATCAGGTTTCTGGGGTTATCGGCGCCGCTGCGAGCCGCGAGATTGGAGGGGAGAGCCAGGCAGGCATTTTTCAAAGCAGCTTTCCCTGGTGGGAACTGGGTGGCAGTGGCAGCGGCGGCAGCGGCGGTGGCCCCACCATGGTGAGTCGGGCCAATTGGAGGGGAGCGCCAGTCAGGAGTTTTTCAAAGCGGCTTTCCCTAGTGGGAACCGGGCGGCGGCAGGACATGAGAGTCCGGCAGGAGCTTTTCAACACCGCCTTCCTTAGCGGGAGATCAGGCCTCTTGGGTCACCGGTGGTGCGCGCGCAGCAAGTAGAGCCGATTGGAGAGGAGAAACAGTCGGGAGTGTTTCAACGCGGCTTTCCCTAGCGGGAACTAAGTCGGCAGATTGGAGAGGAGAGCCAGGCTGGAGTTTTTCGGCACCAGGTGGGAGTTTTTCAACGCCGCTTATCCTAGCGGGAATCGGGTTTCTGAGTTCTCCATCGCCGCCGCTGGCAGTGGCACAAGAAGCAAACCGATCAAGTCTCTGGCGGCGCCACAGCCTGCCTGCAGCTTCTCCTAGCTGGGGGGCCTGAACGCTTCAATCAGACCCCACCCTGAGGGCCTCCTCTGGCTTTCCTAGGTGGGGAGTCTTCCCCCTCGAGCCTGGTCCTGCCCTGTGGACCTCTTCTGGCCCTTCCTAGGTGGGGAATCTGCCCCCTGGAGCCTGGTCCTGCCCTGTGGTCCTCCTCTGGCCTTTCCTAGCTGGGAATTCTGCCCCCTTGAGCCTGGGCCTACCCTGTGGTCCTCCTCTGGCCTTTTCTAGGTGGGGAGTCTCCCCCCTCCAGCCTGGTCCTGCCCTGTGGGCCTCTTCTGGCCTTTCCTAGGTGGGGGATCTGCCCCCTGGAATCTGGCTCTGCCCCGCGGGCTTCCTCTGGCCTTTCCTAGGTGGGGAAACTGTTCCCTTGAGCCTGGCTCTGCCCTGCGGTCCTCCTTTGGCCTTTCCTAGATGGCGAGTCAGCCTCCTTGAATCTGGATCTGCCCTGCAGTCTTCCTCCCACCTTTCCTAGCTGAAGAGTCTGGATGTTTGAGTCTGGCTCTGCCCTATGGACCTCTTCTAGCCTTTCATAGGTGGGGAGTCTGCCCCCTTGAGCCTGGTTCTGCCCTGTAGTCCTCCCCCCGCCTTTTCTAGCTGGGGGTGCCTAGACACTAGAGCACCGTTCTGCCCTGCGGTCCTCCTCCGACCTCTCCTAGGTGGGGAGTCTGAGCGCTTGAGTCTGTCCCTGCCCTGTGCCCCTCCTCCGGCCCTTCCAAGCTGGGGAGCCTGTGGACCAGGGAGTCTGTGGGCCTTAAAGTCTGTCCCCAGGAACCTGCATGCACAGAATCTGTGTGAGAATAAGAGGACAGCTGATTGGCTCAGGATGTAACCTGAACTTCTGCAAACCCAGCACCAGGGGTGGGAGCCTGCTACACCGTTCAGTGTGGGAGTCTGTGACTGGGAGTGTGTGTGTGTCTGGGAATCTGTGTGTCCAGGAGTCTGTGTACACGGAAAGCTGCATGGAAACAAGGGGACAGCTGATTTTTAAGTCAACACAGTACCTGACTACACAGCAACTAATCTCCACAGTAAAACACAGGTACCCTGTGAAAACACCAATCGCTTTGAAAGTAAACAAGTGCCTTTGGAAACAGGAAAATGGCACCGACTTCTTCAAAGCATCACGTAAACAACAGAACACCACTTCAATACTAATAAGTAAACAAGAAAGACAAACCACAGCAACAGATCTCATTACACTCATAGAAGAATCTGATGTGGATCTGCCACAAAAAGAAATTCTTCGAGGATTGATAGGAGAAATAAAAGAGATAAAGGAAGCTACACAGACAAAAGATGCAATGATAGAGGGGATGAAGCACACAATAGAAGGGATGAAGTCCACAATAGAGGGAATGAGGATCAAGCATCAGAGAGGAATACAGGAGTTAACAGGGGAAATAGCAGAAGCTGCACGCAGGCTTGCAGATCTCAAGAACAGATTGGATGACGCTGAGACTTGTATCAGTGACCTTGAAGACAATCAGGTTGACCTCAATAAACGTGAAAGACAGTCAAACAAGATAATAAGAGAGACAGAGGAAAACCTAAGATCAATGAGCGATATTATGAAAAGGAACAACATCCGTATCATTGGCCTACCAGAACAAGACACGGCGAGGAAATCAACAGCTAATTTAACAAGGGAATTTCTGAAAGAAAACTTTCCCAACCTAATGAATGAGAACCAGCCTATCATACAGGAAGCAGAGAGGACACCGAGTAGACTAGACCCCAGGAAGAACTCACCAAGGCATATAACAGTTAAACTATCCAACTTTGAGGAAAAAGCGAAAATCCTGAGAGCAGCAAGAGATAAGAGGATGGTCACACATAAGGGCTCTCAGGTAAGAATATGTGCAGATCTATCAACTGAAACCATGAAGAGGAGAAGAGAGTGGACCAATATCTTCCAGAAGTTGAAGGAAAACAAGGCCTCCCCTAGAATTCTTTACCCTGCAAAGCTATCTATTAAGATAGATGGAGAAATAAGGTCTTTCAAGATAAGGAAAAACTTAAAGAATATGCTGTGAGACACCCAACTCTGAGGAAAATCCTTGCTGACTCACTATGGCTAGAAGACCATCACCCACCAAACACAAACAGGAGAACATCCTATACTCCAACCTCACCAAGAAGCCAACAGAATAACCATAATCAACAAGAACACATGGCCACAGGTAGAACACAGAACAATAAAGAAACCTCTAATGAAAACACAACAGAGCTATGAAAAGGGGAGTAAGATAAAAAACACACTAAAAAACACAAAAGGCCAGAAATGAACCCACCACAGATTGGAATAATAACTCTAAATGTCAATCGCCTGAACTCCATCATTAAAATAAAAAGGCTGGCTGACTGGCTCAGAAAACATAATGCATCAATCTGTTGCCTGCAGGAAACACATATTAAGCTCGCAGGCAAGATAATCTAAGAATAAAAGGCTGGAAGAGGATATATCAGGCTAATGGTGAATCAAAAAGAGCAGGGGTCGCAATCTTAATCTCAGATGAAACAGACCTCAAGGTTCAAGCCATAAAAGGAGACAAGTAGGGGCTCTTTATAATGCTCAAGGGAACACTTCACCAGGAAGCAGTGACCATAATAAATATATACGCGCCAAATGAGAGACCCGCGAAATTTGTCAAACAGACTATTCAGAACATGAAAGAAGATATTACAGACTCAACAATTATTGTAAGAGACTTTAACATGCCACTATCAGAGGAAGACAGATTGTTGGGAAAGAAGCTCAGCAAAGAAGCTATAGAACTGGATGCCACAATAAGACGACTAGATATGATGGACATATTCAGGACCTTCTATCCAAACGAAGAAAAATACACATTCTTCTCAAGTTCACATGGCACATCTTCAAAAATTGACCACATGCTGGGACACAAGTCAAGCATAAGTAAATTCAAACACATAGAGATCATACAGACATCCATCTCTGACCATCATGCCATAAAACTGGAGATTAATAACAGGACCACTAGTAAAAAAGGGCAAAGAGTTGGAGGAGGAATAGCGAACTCCTGCGGCATGAATGGGCAATGACCCAGATTAGAAGGGAGATCAAAACATTTCTAGATATTAATGAAAATGAGAATACTACATATCAAAACCTCTGGGATACCGCGAAGGCAGTTATCAGAGGTAGTCTGATTGCAATAGGAGCATATATGCAAAAGGAAGAGAGGCGTATGGCAGACACACTCTCACAAAAACTTCAGCAACTAGAACAAAGCCAGCAGAATAATCCCTCCAACAGTAAAAGAAAAGAAATAATAAAAATTAGAGCAGAGTCGAACCACTGGGAAGACAAAAAAAAACAATGCAAAAGATTAGTAGAGCAAAAAGTTGGTTCTTTGAAAGGATCAATAAAATCGATAGGCCACTGGCAAACCCTACCAAAGAAAAGAACAAACAACAATAGACAGAATGAGGAATGAAATGGGGGAAATCACAACAGACCCTAATGAAATTAGAAAGATTATCACAAAGTACTATGAAAATCTGTACTCCAACAAGTTCAACAATCTGGAAGACATGGACAAATACCTGGACAAACAATCCCTCCCTAGACTGTCCCAGATAGAGGTCAAGAAACTAAACAAACCCATAACAAGAGAAGAGATAGATATGGTTATCAAGGATATGCCAACAAAAAAAGCTCCTGGGCCAGACGGCTTCACTGGGGAATTCTATAGGGCTTTCAGGGAGGAGCTGGCACCAATCCTCTACAAAGTTTTCCAGAGTATAAAGAAGGATGGAAAAGTCCCCAGCTCATTTTATGAAGCCAGTATAACTTAGATACTCAAACAGGGAATGGATCCCACAGGAATAGAGAACTATAGACCAATATCTTTAATGAACATAGATGCAAAAATCTTCAACAAGATATTGGCCATTAGAATACAAAAATATATAAAAAGCATAATCCATCAGGATCAGATAGGATTCATCCCAGAGATGCAGAGATTTATGGTTTAACATCCATAAATCCATCAATATTATACATCATATTGATAAGATGAAGTATAAGAACCATATGATAATATCTATAGATGCAGAGAAAACATTTGACAACATCCAGCACCCTTTCCTAATCAAGACGCTCAGACAGATAGGAATAGAAGGACAGGAATAGAAGGACAGTTCCTCAAGTTAATACAAGCTATCTATGCGAAGCCAACAGGTAGCATAATAGTCAGTGGAGAAAAGACTAAATCAATCCCACTGAAGAAGGGGCCTAGACAAGGATGCCCCTTATCCCCACTACTATTCAATATAGTACTGCAGGTCTTAGCAAATAGCATAAGACAACGGAAAGACATCCAAGGTATCCAAGTGGGAGAGGAGGAGGTCAAGTTATCATTATTCGCTGATGACATGATCCTGTACATCACAAATCCCAAGAACTCCACACCCGGAGTACTAACAGCAATAGAGGAATATGGAAGAGTGGCAGGATACAAGATCAACAAACAGAAGTTGATTGGTCTGCTCTACACATCTGACAAGACCACAGAAGAGGAGATCAAGAAAGCAGTTCCATTCACAATAGGCAAGAACAAATTGAAGTACCTAGGGATATACCTGACCAAAAAAACAAAAGACCTATACAAGGAAAACTATAAAACTACAGGAAATGAAAAGCGACCTCCACAAATGGAGGAACATCCCATGCTCATGGATTGGGAGACTCAATATAATAAAGATGTCTATCCTACCCAGGGCACTTTATAAGTTCAAAGCTATCCCGATCCAGATACCAACAACCTTCTTCAGAGAACTGGAAAAATTGACAACAAACTTCATATGGAGAGAAGAAAAGCCCAGAATTAGCAGGGATCTCCTCAAGGATAAGAACACCGTCAGAGGGCTGGCTTTACCTGACTTTCACAATTACTACAAAGCCACAGAGGTCAAAACAGCATGGTACTGGCATAATGACAGGTACATAGATCAATGGAAAAGAATAGAAAACCCAGAAATAAAACCATTAGCATATAGACAACTGATTTTTGACAAGGGCCCCAAAAACATCAAGTGGGAGGGTGATGCTCTATTTAACAAATGGTGTTGGAGACAATGGAAATCTACATGTAGGAAAATAAAACAGGATCTATACCTCACCCCATGCACAAGAACAAACTCGAGGTGGATCACGAACCTGGAAGTAAAACCACAAACCATCAGGACCATTAGCGAGAGAATCGGGGAAAATCTAAGAACCTTGACCCAGGCTAACTGCAATAGGACAGGGTACACATTCAGGGGAACCAGAAATTGACAAATGGGACTTATTTAGAATAAAACACATGTGTACATCAAAGGACTGTACTAAGAGGGTAGCCAGGCAACCCACAGACTGGGAGGGGATTTTTAGCAACAGTACAACAGACAAAGGGCTTATTACAAAAATCTACAAAATCCTCATCTCATGCAAGAAGATGAAAACAGATAACCCTATGAATAAATGGGAAAAAGAATTGAAAAGAAGTTTCACTAGAGAGGAGGTCCTTATGGCCAATGAACATATGAGAAAATGCTCCCGCTCACTAGCCATCAGAGAAATGCAAAACAAAACAACCCTGAGATATCATCTAACACCCTTAAGGCTAGCCCAGATCAGAAAATCAGAGTGCAACAAATGTTGGAGGGGATGTGGTGAAATAGGAACACTTCTACATTGTTGGTGGTTGTGTAGATATGTATAGCCACTGTGGAAAGCAGTCTGGCGGTATTTAATGAAAATGGAAGTTGAACTACCCTATGATCCAGCTATACCACTATTGGGTATATACCCAGAAGAGGCAAGAAATAAACCACAGCCAGCGGTATGCACGCCAATGTTTATTGCAGCACAATTCATAATCGCAAAGATGTGGAAGCAAGCTATATTTCCATCAGTAGATGAATGGATTAGCAAACTCTGGCACATACACACAATGGAGTACTATAGCTCACTCTGTTCACTCAGATGAACACATGAAACACATCTCTGCATGGGAAGAACTGGAGGAAATTATGCTAAGCGAAGTTAGTCAATCACAAAAGGAGAAGTACTGCATAAGCCCCCTGAGATAAGTAGAAACAGTATGGTGAGTGTAAAAGAGAAAACTTCTGCACCATAACAGTTGGTCCAAGAAGTAGGGTAAGGGGAGGAAGGAGGACCAAACCCAGGGAGGTACACATTGGAGGCAACACAGTGATGGGAGAAAGATGAGGGTGTAGAGGGGATAAGGAGATAAAAGGGAGTTCAAAAAGGAAAGGATAATAGAGGGAACAGGGCACTAATCTACCCGGGGTGGGGGGCGCGGAGAGTACTGGTCTTGTCTCCACAGAAACCGGAGTGGGCAAGCAGTTCCTACCACAAAGCACCCAACCTGTAGGACAGTGTGGATGCATGGAAGGATGCAAGAAAAGAGAGAGCTACAGAGCTGGAAGCAACCAGAGTCAGATGGGCTCCTTTTCTAGAAGTGGGCATGGCAGAGAACAGTTTGGGGGAGGGGGCAGTGTCCCACACCCACAGTGATAAAGACAAGAAGGGAGGAAGAGGAAGAATACTTGTGAGATTATGTGGAATTGGCAGGATTTGTTTCTTGTTCTAGTGTTATTAATGTCACGGGCTCCTTATGTGCCCTTAATGGTTCAGTTTTTGTTTGTGGCAACAATAGGGCTTTTACCCAGTTATCCAGTATTTGGACAGAGTTATGTGTGCTAGCCTTTCTCCTTCCAGACATAGATATTATTCCTGGAAACGAGCCTGTCCCTATCCCTGCTATTGATCATATGGCAGGAAGGGCTAAAGGGCAGTGCAACTAGTTGCCCTATTTGTAAGATTAGATATCAGTACTGCAGTGGCCTTTGGAACTGCAGGATACCAAATTATCTAGGCAACTAATCTCGGATATGCAGGCCTCATCAGGCACTACACAAGATTTGCAAGATCAGGTAGATTCTTTAGCAGAAGTAGTATTACAAAATAGAAGAGGTTTAGATTTACTTGCTGCAGAGCAGGGAGGTATTTATTTGGCTTTACAGGAAAGATGCTGTTTTTATGCCAACAAATCTGGAATTGTAAGAGACAAAATCAAGTGGCTGCAAGAAGACTCGGAGAAGAGAAGAAAGAAGTTGACCACCAATCCACTGTGGACCAGGCTCAATGGACTGTTGCCTTACCTCCTGCCACTTTTGGGCCCCTCGTTAGTTTATTGCTTTTGCTTTCATTACGGCCAGTATTATTCAACAACCTCGTGGCATTTATTAAGTAACAGATTGAGACCATTCAAGCAAGGGTTCTGCAAGTTCATTATTGTCACTTGGAGATGAGCGATCTTGAACAGAGTGGCACACACGACTAGTATGTGATAAGACCTTCTGCCTCCGTGAGCTGAACTTGACAGCCAATGACGGGTAAGATCAGGAGCACTCTTTACCAACCTAAGACAGGCCATGGTGACATTAGAAGGCCATTGTCCGATGACCAGTAAGGACTGAGTGTGTTTCCTGACAACCTAAGACAGGTGGAGTTCCCGGGAGGATAGTACTTGAAAACATAAAAAAGGGGCAACTGTCCAGAGCCATCTAGCCTGGACATGCTTAACCTGGCTACAAGCTGGACATACCTTGACTCTGTTGCAGTTTGTTGCCTGGGGTTTGTAGTTTGTTGCCTTTGTAACAGCCCTGGCTTTGAAGCTTGACTTGCAGCTGTGCTGCCATTCACTTGTTAATTTTGAAGATCACCATATGCTAATTGCCTAAGCTTGCTTGCCCTATAAAACTGATTTACTTCTCCCAAATAAAGGAGACTTGATCAGAGAAAAAAAATTTTTTTTTAAAAGAACAAAAAAAAAGAAAATATAAAAACATTCCTGATGACATATTTATTATAAATATTTATATATTTTTGGGAAATAATATACTTCTTATACCCCTTAGGGGATGAATTTGCCATAATTTGGTTTACTTAATCAAAGTTTCTCCAACATATGTTACAATATATAAAAGAATAGTGATGACAAAACCCTTATTATGAAACAAGTAATTTCTAACAAGCTGATTATATCTTAAAATTGCCAATTCATGAGTTCTGAAGGTATACTTTCCAGAAGTTTCAAACTTACCTTGTGAACACAAAGAACGTCTGACTTTTAGTTCTGATGTTGTAATGTTGTGAATGTATTCAACCAAAAAAGAAAGAACTTGACTGCCACATACCAAGCTCAAAGATGAAATAGAAGAAGCTATGTAGACTTTCCTGCATAATAAAAATGTGCAATAAAAAAAAAGAAAGGCTTACCTTCATTAAACCTACTCCTTCAAAGGTCTAAGTTCTGTCTTAGTTTGGCAAACATAATGAATGATCTTACCGGTCTTTGAATGTCATGCTGCTTTAACTTCTTTTTCTTTTATATATATTTATGTTTATATTTATATTTATTTACATGTGCATTTACATGCATCTGTTCCCATGTATATTTTATGTATATGTGTATGTGTGTATGTGTGCATATGTGTGTATATGTGCGTATATGGATATGGATAAGGATATGCATGTAGATATTTATATTTATATTTATATATCATCAAAGACTGTGCCTGTCTTAGGTTGTCAGTAATTTATGAATGTCCTACCCATCATCAAAACTAATCCTCTAAGCGAATATGATCTGTCTTAGGTTGACAAACATAATTAATGAACTTACCCATCTTTGACTACCAGGCTGCTTTAATTTCTTATATATATAAAAAATAGATATGTATGTATATATGTGTATGTGTTTATATATATGTATACACACATATGTGCAAAGACTTTGCCTGTGTTAGGTTGTCAGTAACTCATTAATGTCTTATCCATCATCAAACCTACTCCTTCAAGCAACTAGGTTCTGTCTTAGGTTGATAAACATAATGAATGATCTTACCCGTCTATGAATATCATTACGCTTTAATTTCTTGGTCTTTTATATATATGTATATGTATATATATTTATATATGAGCCAAGACTGTGCCTGTCTTAGGTTGTCAGTAACTTATGAAAGTCTTACCCCTCTTCAAACCTACTCCTCTAAGTGAATAGGTTCTGTCTTAGGTTGACAAACATAATCAAGAACTTAGGTGTCTTGACTACTAGGCTACTTTAATTTGTGGGTATTATATATATATATATAAACATACATATATATATCTATATGAGCAAACACTGTTGCTATCTGAGGCTGTCATTAATTTTTGAATGTCTTACAGGTCATCAAACCTACTTTTCCAAGTTAATTTGTTCTGTCTTAGATTGACAAACATAAATAATGAACTTACTTGTCTTTGACTACCAGGCTGCTTTTATTCCTGATATAAATATATATACATATATACACACATATATATACATACACATACACAATTACTATGCCTGTCTTAGGTTGTCAGTAACTCATGAATGTCTTACCCATCATCAAACCTACTCGTCCAAGAGAATAGGTTCTGCGTAAGGTTTACAAACAAATCTAATGAACTTGACCATCTTTCACTAGCAGCCTGCTTTAATTTCTGGGTTATACACACACATATAAATATATACATATATATGTATATATAAATATATGAGCAAAAACTGTGCCTGTCTTAGGTTGTCAGTAACTTATGAATGTCTAACTTATCATCAAATCTACTCCTTCAAGTGAATAGTTTCTGTCTTAGATTGAGAAACATAATTAATGAACTTACCCATCTTTGACTAACAGCCTGCTTTTATTTCTGGGATATATATATATATAAAGACTTTGCCTGTCTTAGGTTGTCAGTAACTCCTGAATGTCTCACACATCATCAAACCTATTCCTCCAAGGAAATAAGTTCTGTGTAAGTTTGACAAACAAAATTAATGTACTAAACCGCCTTTGATTACCAGCCTGCTTTAATTTCTGGGTTATAATATATATATATATATATATATATATATATATATATATACAGAAACTATTCACTTGAAGGAGTAGATTTGATGATAAGTAAGACATTCATAAGTTACTGACAACCTAAGACAGGCACAGTTTTTGCTCATATATATTTATATATACACATATATGTATATATACACACACATATATGTGTGTGTGTGTGTAAAGACTGTTCTGTCTTAAGTTGTCATTAAGTCATGAATAGCTTACCTTCATTAAACCTACTCCTTCAATCGACTAGGTTCTGTCTTTGGTTGACAAACATAATGAATGATCTTACCCATCTTTTAATATCATGCTGCTGTAATTTCTTGGTCTTTTATATATATATCTACATTGATATGTACATGTATGTTTTGAGGTATAGGTATATGTGTATGTATATGTATGTTACTATTTATATATGAGCAAAGACTGTGCCTGTCTTAGGATGTCAGTAATTTATGAATGTCTTACCAGTCATCAAACCTACTCCTCTAAGCGAATAGGTTCTGCCTTAGGTTGACATACACAATTAATTAACCTATCTGTCTTGACTACTAGGCTACTTTAATTTCTGCCTTTTATATACATTTCCATACACACACATATATACATATGAGCAAAGACTGTGGCTGTCTGAGGTTGTCATTAATTTATGAATGTCTTACCTGTCATCAAACCTACTCTTCCAAGTGAATAGGTTCTGTCTTAGATTGACAAACATAATTAATGAACTTACCCATGTTTGATCACCAGTCTGCTTTTATTTCTGGAAGATATATATGTATATATGTATATATATGCACACATATATGAGCAAAGACTGTGCCTATCTTCGGTTATCAGTAATTTAAGAATGTCTTACCCTTCATGAAACCTACTCCTCTAAGCAAATAGGTTCTGTTTTAGATTGCCAAACAAAATTAATGAACTTATCTGTCTTTGATTACTAGGTTGCTTTAATTTCTGAATTATATATATATATATATATATATAAATTTATGTATATATATGAGGAAAGACTGTGGCTGTCTGAGGTTGTCATTAATTTATGAATGTCTTACCCGTCATCAAACCTCCTTCTCCAAGTGAATAGGTTCTGTTATAAACAGACAAACATAATTAATGAACTTACTCACCTTTCACTACCAGACTGCTTTTATTTCTGGGATATATGTGTGTATGTATGTGTGTGTGTGTGTGTGTGTGTGTGTGTGTGTGTATATATATATATATATATATATATATATATATATGAACAAAGACTGTGCCTGTCTTGGGTTGTCAGTAACTCATGAATGCCTTACCTTACATCAAACCTACTCCTCCAAGCCAATAGGTTCTGTCTTAGGATGTCAGTAACTCATGAATGTCTTAAACATCAACAAACCTACTCCTCCTAGGGAATAGGTTTTGTGTAAGGTTCACAAACAAAATTAATGTACTTTACCATCTTTGACTACCCGCCTGCTTTAATATTTGGGATATGAATATATATTTAAATATTTGCATATATGTGTATATATATATGAGCAAAGACTGTGCTTGTCTTAAGTTGTCATTAACTTATGAATGCCTTATGTTCATTAAACCTACTCCTTCAAGCCACTAGGTTCTGTCTTAGGTTGACAAACATAATGAATGATCTTACCCGTCTTTGAATATCATGCTGCTTTTATTTCTTAATGTTTTATATATATATGCCTATATATCTCTATGTATATATAAGTGTATGTGTACATGTGTATATGTGTATGTGTACATGTACATGTATACGTATATGTATATGTGCAAACACTGTGCCTGTCTTAGGTTGACAGTAACTTATGAATATCTTACACATCATCAAGCCTTCTCCTCTAAGCAAATAGGTTCTGTCTTAGGTTGACAAACATAATTAATGAATTTATCTGACTTTAATTTCTTGGCTGCTTTAATTTCTGGGTTATATATATATATATGGTCAAAGACTGTGGTTGTCTGAGGTGGTCATGAATTTGTGAATGTCTTAAATATCATCAAACATACCTCTCCAAGTGAATAGTTTCTGTCTAACATTGGAAAACATAATTAATTAACTTACCTGTCTTGACAACCAGGCTGCTGTTTTTTCTTGGATATATATATGTATATATCATTATGTAAATATATATATATGATCAAACACTGTGCTTGTCTTAGGGTTTCAGTAACTCATGAATGTCTTACCTATCATCAAACCTACTCCTCCAAGTGAATAGCTTCTGTGTAAGTTGACAAACAAAAATAATGAACTTAACCGTCTTTGACTAACACCTTGCTTTAATTTCTGGGTGATATATATATATATATATATATATATATATATATATATATAAATATATGAGCATATATACAACATGTGCTCATATATTTATATATATGAGCAAAGACTGTGCCTGTCTTAGGTTGTCATTAACTTATGAATGGCTTACCTTATTACACCTACTACGTCAAGCGACTAGTTTCTGTCTTAGGTTGACAAACATAATGAGTGATCTTACCCATCTTTGAATTTCATGCTGTTTTAATTTCTTGGTCTTTGGTATATATTTATATTTATTTTTATATTTTTATATATATACTTATATTTACTTTTATTTTTATTTACATATTTATTTTTATATTTATATATGAGCAAAGACTGTGGCTGTATTAGGTAGTTAGTAACTTATGAATGTCTTACCCATCTTAAAACCTACTCCTCTAAGCCAATAGGCTCTGTCTTAGGTGGACAAAAATAATTAATCTAATTATCCATCTTTGACGTCTAGGCTGCTTTGATTCTGGGATATATATGTGTGTGTGTACATTTATATGTATATATGAGCAAACACTGTGGCTGTTTTAGGTTGTCATTAATTTATGAAGGTCTTACCTGTCATCAAACCTATTCCTCTCCAAGTGCATGGGTTCTGTCTTATATTGACAAACATAGATAATGTACTTACCCATCTTTGCCTACCAGACTGCTTTTATTTCTGGGATATACACACACACACACACACACACACACACACAATCTGTGCCTGTCTTAGGTTGTCAGAACTCCATAAATGACTTACACATTATCAAACCAACTCCTCTAAATGAATAGGTTCTGTGTAATGATGACAAACAAAATTAATGAAATTAACTGTCTTTGGCTACCAGCCTGCTTTAATTTCTGGGTTATACATATATACACATATATACACATATATACATATATGTATATATATGTGAGCAAAGACTCTGCTTGTCTTAGGTTGTCATTAAATTTTGAATGGCTTACCTTCTTTAAACCTACTTCTTCAAGCAACTAGGTTGTTTCTTAGGTTAATAAACATAATGAATGATCATACCCATCTATGAATATAATGCTGCTTTAATTTCATAGTCTTTATATATATATTTGTGTTTACATTTATGTTTATATGTACATGTGAATATATACGCATTTGTATATGTTTTGTTTACATGTATATGTTTATATGGGCATATATGTGTATGTTTATGTGTATATGTATATTTTATTTATATTTATATATGAGCAAAGACTGTGCCTGTCTTAGGTTGTCAGTAACTCATGTATGTCTTACCCATCATCAAACATACACCTCCAGGCAAATAGATTCTGTGTAATTCTGACAAACAAAATTAATGAACTTAACCGTCTTTGACAACCAGCCGACATTAGTTTCTGGGATATATATATATATAACTATTTACTTATATATGTATATATATAAGAGCAGACTATGCCTGTCTTAGGTTGTCATTCACTTATCAATGGCTTACATTCATTAAACCTCCTCCTTCAAGTGACTAGGTTCTGTCTTAGTTTGAGAAACATAATGAATGATCTTACCCTTCTTTGAATATCATGCTGCTTTAATTTCTTGGTCTTTTATATATATTTATGCTTACATTTATGTTTTCATTTATGTTTCTTTTTATACTTATTTTTATATGTGTATGAGTATGTGCATGTGGATGTGCAATCCTTCGCATACATATATTTATATTAACATTTATATCTATAGCTATACTTATATTTATATTTATATGTAAACAAAGACTGTGCCTCTCTTAGGTTGTCAGTAACATATGAATGTCTTACACATCATCAAACCTAATTATCTAAGCGAATAGGTTCAGTCTTAGATTGACAAACAAAATTAATGAACTTAACAAACTTTGACTACCAGCTGGCTTTAATTTCTGTGTTTTGCATATATGTAAATATATACAAATATATGTATATATATATATATATATGAGCAAAGACTGTGCCTTTCTTAGGTTGTCATTACCTTATGAAAGGCTTACCTTCATTAAAAATGCTCCTTCAAGCGACAAAGTTCTGTCTTAGGTTGACAAAGATAATGAATGATCTTACCCATATTTGAATATCATGCTGCTTTAATTTCTTGGTCTTTTATATGTATTTATATTTATACTTATAGTTATAGTTATAGTTTAGTTATAGTTATTTATAATTATACTTATAGTTATAGTTATATATTTTGATATTCATATTCATATTTGTATATGAGCAAAGACTGTGCCATCCTTAAGTTGTCAGTAGTTTATCAATGTCTTACCCAACATCAAAACTACTCCTCTAGGTGAATAGGGTCTGTCTTATGTTGATAAACATAATTAATGAACTTATCTGTCTTTGACTGCTACGCTGTTTTAATTTCTGGGTTATATATATAAATATACATTTATATACATTATATATAAATATACACACACACATATATATATATGAGCAAAGACTGTGGCTGTCTTAGGTTGTCATTAATATATGAATGTCTTACACGTTATCAAACCGACTCCTCCATGTGAATAGGTTCTGTCTAGGATTGACAAAAAATTAATGAACTTACCCATCTTTGACTACCAGGCTGCTTTTATTTCTGGATATATATATGTGTATGTATGTATGTATATGTATATGTATATATATATATATATATATATATATATATATATATAAAAGATAGGGCCTCTCTAAGGTTGTCAGCAACTCATGAATGTCTTACCCATCATCAAATCTACTCCTCCAAGCGAATGGGTTCAGTCTAAGGTTGCCAAACAAAATTAATGAACTTAACTGTCTTTGACTACCAGCCGGCTTTAATTTCTGTGTTTTACATATACACATATATATACACACACACATACATATATATACATATATTGTGTATATATGTGAGCAAAGACTATGCCTATCTTAGGTTGTCATTAACTTATGAATGCTGACTTTCACTAAACCTACTCCTTCAAGCTACAAGGTTCTGTCTTAGGTTGACAAACATAATGAATGATCTTATCCGTCTTTGAATATCATGCTGCTTTAATTTCTTGGTCTTTTATATATATTTATGTTTACATTTATATTTATATGTGTATGAGTATGTGTTTGTGTATGCATGTGTATGTATATGTGTATTTATATGTATATGTATATTGAAATTTACATTTTTTAATGTTTGTATCTATATTTTTCTTATGTTTATATTTATACATGAGCAAAGACTGTGCCTGTCTTAAGTTGTCAGTAACATATGAATGTCTTACCCATCATCAAACCTACTTCTCTAAGCAGATAGGTTCAGTATTAGGTTGACAAACAAAATGAATGAACTTAACCATCTTTGACTACCATCCAGCTTTAATTTCTGTGTTTTACATAAATATACATATATGTGCATATATATATATATATATATATGAGCAAAGACTGTGCCTGTCTTAAGTTGTCATTAACTTATGAATGGCTTACCTTCATTAAACCTACTCCTTTAAGCAACAAGTTTCTGTCTTATGTTGACAAACATAATGAATTAACTTATCCATATTTGACTACTTGCCTGCTTTAATATCTGGGTTATATATATGTATCTATATATTTATATAAGAGCAAAAATTATGCCTTTCTTAGGTTGTCATTAACTTATTAATATATTGCCCATCATCAAACCTATGACTCCAATGAATAGATTCTGCCTTAGGTTGAAAACCAAATTTATGACCATACCCATCCTTGACTACCAAGCTGCTTAATATCTGGGTTATATATATATTTGTGTTTATATATATGTATATGAGCAAAAACTGTGCCTGTCTTAGGTTGTCATAAACCTATTATGTCTTATCATTCATCAAACATACTCCTCCAAGCGAATAGGTTATGCTTAGGTTTGCAAATATAATCAATGAACTTACCCATCTTTGACTATCAGGCTGCTTTAATTTTTGTGTATATATATATACATACATACATACATACATACACATACATACACAAAGACTGTGCCTGTCTTAGATTGCCATTAACTTACGAAAGTCTTACCCGTCATCAAACAAACTCGTCCAAGTGAATAGGTTCAGTCTTAGGTTGACAAACATAACTAATGAATTACTCATCTTTGACTACCAGGCTGCTTTAATTTCTGGGATATATGTGCATATATGTATGTATGTATATGTATGTATATGTATGCAAAAACTGTAGCTGTATTAGATTGTTATTAATTATTAATGTCTTAATGGTCATCAAACCTACTTCTCCATGCGAATAGGTTCTGTATTGGGTTGACAAACAAAATTAATGAATTTACCCAAGTTTGACTATGAGCCTGCTTTAATTTCTGGGATATATCTATATCTATATCTATATCTATATCTTTATATGTGATGAAAGACTTTGCCTGTCTTAGGTTGTCAGTAATTCATGAATGTCTTACCCATCATTAATAATGCTCCAAGTGAATAGGTTCTGTCATAGGTTGACAAACATAATTAATCAATTTACCCGACTTTGACTAGCAGCCTCCTTTACTTTCTGGGTTTTATATGTGTGTGAACATATATGTGTATATATTTATGCATATATATATAGAAGCAAAAACTGTGCCTGTACTAGGTTGTCAGTAACTTATTATACTCTTACAGGTCATCAAGCCTACTCCTACAAGCGCAAAGATATTGACAAATATAATTAATGAACTTACCTGTCTTTGACTACCAGGTTGCTTTAATTTAGGGCATATATATATACACACATATATACACATTTATATAAATATATATGAGAAAAGACAGTACCTGTCTTAGATTGTCATTAATTTTTGAATGTCTTACCCGTCATCAAACTTACTCCTCCAAGCGAATAGATTCTGTCTTAGGTTGACTAATATAATGAATGTACTTTCCCGGCTTTGACTAGCAGCCTGCTTTAAATTCTTGGTTATTAATATATATGCTTATATATATGTATATATATGAGCAAAAACTGTGCTTGTCTTAGGTTGTCAGTAATTTATGAATGTCTTACCAGTCATCAAATCTACTCCCCCAAGCGAATAAATTCTGTCTTAGGTTTTCAAACATAAGTAATGAACTTACCCGTCTTTGTCTATGAGGCTTCTTTAATTTCTAGGATATATGTATATATATATATGTATATATATATATATATATATATATGACGGTGCCTGTCTTAGGTTGCCTTTATCTTATGAATGTCTTACCGTTCTCAACCCTACTCATACAAGTGTATATGTTTTATCTTAGGTTGACAAATATAAGTATATTTATATACATATACATTTGCACATATATAAATGTGAGCGAAGACTGTGCCTGTCTTACATTGTCATTAACTTGTGAATATCTTACCAGTCATGAAACTTACTCCTCCAAGCGATTAGATTCTGCCTTAGGTTGCCAAACATAATGAATGAACTTACATGCCTTTGACTAAGAGCCTGCTTTAATTTCTGAGGAATACATACATACATATACATATATATATGCAAAGACTGCCTGTGTTAAGTTGTCATTGACTTATGAGTATCTTACCAGTCATCAAACCTACACCTCTACGCAAATAGGTTCTCTCTTAGGTTGACCAACATAATTAGTGAACTTACACGTGTTTGACTATCAGCCTGCTTTAATTTCTGGGATATATACACATACATACATACATACACACACATATATATACTGTGCCTGTCTCTGACTGTCATTAACCTATGCAACTCATTCCCGTCATGAAACTTACTACTCCAAGCAAATAGATTCTGTCCTTGGTTGGGAAACATAATGAATGATCTTACTCATCTTTGAATACCAACCTGCTTTAATTTCTGGGATATATATATATATATATATGTATACACATACACATATACACACATATAAAGACTCTGCATGCCTTAGATTGTCATAAAGTTATGAATGTCTTATCTATCATCACCTACTCTTCCAAGCGAATACGTTCTGTAATAGGTTGACAAACATAATTAATGAACTACCCGTCTTTGACAGCCAGACTGCCTTAATTTCTGGGATAAATATATGTATGTGTGTATATATATATATATATATATATATATATTAGCAAAGACTGTGCCTGTCTTAGATTGTCGTTAATATCTGAATATCTTTCCCTTCATCAGACTTACTCCTACAAGCGAATAGGTTCTGTCTTAGGTTGACAAACATAATTAGTAAACTTACCCATCTTGGAATATCAGCCTGCATTAATTTCTGAGTTTTATATATGTGTGTGTATATATTATATGAGCAAAAACTGTGCCTCTCTTAGGTTGTTATTAACTTTCATGTCTCACTGGTTATCAAACCTAGTCCTACTCCTACTCTCAGTTCTTGAGATTGATCAGTTGAGCTTCAGGAAAGGTGTTTCTTTGCTCTAGAATGATAATATTTAAGGGATACTTCACACAGGACATTAGACCCATTGATATGTTCAGACTAAATGAAAAATTTGCATGGTGTTCTAGTTTTCTCAATGAACGATCTTCTCGTTAGCGCCTAAAGAAAACTCAGTTGTGTACCTTGCTTTCTCTCACAGTAATATATCCATTGTGACGGCATCCTTCTCAAGAGCATTTTCTTCCATCCTCATGTGGTTTAGCAGAGTGTTCCTTTTCTGACTTTACAAAGGCTTTTTCATGAGATTTTTTCAGTACTCTCCCATCTCACAGTTTGACACTCAGTTCATGAATTTGATGAGTCTAACTCCAGAAAAGCTGTTGACTTGCTCTTGAATGCTAATATTTAGGAGTTATTGTGCACATGACATGGAACCCATTATTATGTTCAGACTGAACCCGTTATTATGTTCAGACTAAATGAAAAAGGAATTTGCTTGGTGTTCTTGTTTTCTCAATCAAGGGTCATCTCGTTAGCGCCTATAAGAAACTCAGTGGTGTACCTTGCTTTGTCTCACAGTAATACATCCATCATGACAGCATCAATTTCATGAACATTGTTTTCAACACTGATGTGGTTTACCACAGTGTTCCTTCTCTGTCTCCACACATGTTTTTTTTCATGAGGTTGTTCAGTATTCTCCAATCTCACAGTTTCTCTTTCAGTTCTTGAGTTTGATTTTAACTCCATGAAAGGTGTTGGTTAGGTCTAGAATGTTAATAATGAGTGGTTACTGGGCACAGAGCATGAGACCTCTTGATAAGTTCAGACAAAATGAACAAGGAATTTGCATGGTGTTGTTGTTTCTCAATCAACATTCATCCCGGTAGCACCTGTAGGAAACTCAGATGTGTACCTTGCTTTGTCTCACAGTAACACATCCATCATGACATCATCATTTTCATGAATATTGTATTAATGTGGTTTACCAAAGTGTTCCTTCTCTGACTTTACAGAGGCTTTTCATGAGATTCACCAGTACTCTCCAATCTCACATTTTCACTCTCAGTTCGTGAGATTGATTAAACTACAGGAAAGGTGTTGGTTCACTCTAGAATGCTAATAATTAGGGGTTCCTGGGCACACGACATGAGATCCATTGATAAGTTCAGAACAAATGAATAAGGAATTTGCAGAGTGTTCTTGTTTTCTCAACCAGTGGTCTTCTCTTTAGCGCATGTATTAAACCCTTTTGTGTACCTGTTTTGTCTCCCAGTAATACATCCATCAGGACAGCATCATTTTCATGAAGACCCTCTTCCATGCTCATGTGCTTTAGCAGAGTGTTCCTTCCTTGACTTAGCACAGGCTTTTTCATGAGATTTTCAGTACTCTCCAAATTCACAGATTCACTCTCTGTTCTGGAGGTTGATGAGTTTAATTACCCCAGCAAAGATGCTGGTTAGCACTAGAATGCTGTTAATTTAGGGAGAATGGGCACCCCACGTGAGACCCATTATTTTCAGGCAAAACGAACAAAGAATTTGCCTGCTATCCTTGTTACCTCAAGCAGCAGTCTTCTCTTTAGAGCTCAATGGAAACTCAAATGTGGACCTTGCTGTTTTTCAAGTTCTGCGTGCCACCAACAGGTTTATCTCTCACAAAAAATGGTCCCATACCACAGCTTCATTTTTATGAATGAGGTGTCTTGCAAGTTCATGTGGGTTACCAGAGTGATTGTTGTCTGACTGAACACAGGGTTTTTCATGATGTTTTCAGTACTCTACAACCTCACACTTTCACTCTCAGTTTTGGATATTGATGAGTTTAATTAACATCAGGATATGTGCCAGTTCACTCTTATTTCTGAATATTAGCACTTTTTGGGCAATACACGTGAGACCCGTTGATATTCTCTGCCAAAATGAATAACAAATTTGCCTGGTGTCCTTGTTTTCTAAATCAACGGTCTTCTCATTAGCGCTTATAGGAAACATGTGTACCTTCCTTTGTCTCAGGTCACGAGTGCCAACAACAGGCTTGTTTCTCACAGAAATACATCCATCATGACAACTACATTCACATGAGTATTATTGTCTTGCACACGGATTGGTTTACCAGTGTGTGCCTTCACTGAGTTCACACTTTTTTATGAGATTTTTTTCAGTACTCTCCAATCTCACAGTTTCACTCTCAGTTCTTGAGATTGATGAAATTAGCTCCAGGGATGTTGTTGTTTCCCTCCAGAATGCTAATAATTAGGTTATTTTTGCGCACACATGAGACCCATTGATATGTTCAGAAAAATGATCAAGTTTGCATGATGTTTTTGATGTCTTAATCAGCAGTTTTATCGTTAGTGTTTAGAGGAAACTCAGTTGTGTACCTTGCTTTGTCTCACAGTAATACATCCATCATGACAGCATCCTTTTCATGAATATTGTTTTCCACCATCATGTGGTTTACCAGAGTGTTCCTTCTCTGACTTTGCACAAGCTTTTTCATGAGATTTTCCAGTAATCTCCAATCTCAGTTTCACTCTCAGTTCTTGATCTTGATAAGTTTAATTAACCCCAAGAACGGTTATGCTTTGTTCTAGAATGCTGGTAATTAGGTGATATTGCGCACACCACATGAGACCCATTGATAAGTTCAGAAAAAATCTTCAAGAAATTTGCCTGGTGTCTTTGTTTTCCCAGTCAGCGGTCTTTTCCTTAGCGCTTACTGGAAACTCAAATGTGGAGCTTACTGTTTCTCAAGTGGTGCCTGCCAACAGGCTTATCTCTCATAGAAAAAATTCCGTTGCCACAGCTTCATTTTCATGAATGCTTTTGACTTTCAATCTCATGTGGGTTACCAGGTTGATCCTTGTCTCATGTACACGGGGCTTTTCATGATGTTTGCAGTACTCTGCAACCTCACAGTTTCACTATCTGTTTTCAAGATTGATGAGTTTAATTAATACCAGGACAGTTGCCGGTTACTGTAGGACGCTGAAAATTAGGGCTTTGGGGGCACACCACAGGCGATCCATTGAGATTTTCAGCCAAAAGGAAGAATGGATTCGCCTGGTGTCCCTGTTTTCTCAATCAGTGGTCAACTCATTATTGCCTACAGTCAACTTACTTGTGTGCCTTGCTTTGTATCAGGTGATGGGTGCCACCAACAGGTTTTTCTCTCACAGAAATACATTCATCACGACAGTTACATTCATATGAGTATTTATGTCTTCCATGCTCAGGTGGTTTACCAGAATGTTCCTTCTCTGACTTCACACAGGCTTTTTCATGAGATTTTCAGTACTCTGCAATCTCACAGTTTCACTCTGTGTTCTGGAGATTGATGAGTTTAATTACCCCAGGAAAGATGCTGGTTGGCTATAGAATGCTGACAATTTTTGGTTAGGGGGCACCCCACATGATGCCTACTATTTTCTGGCAAAGTGAACAAGGAATTTGCCTCTTGTCCTTGTTTTCTGAATCAGCAGTCTTCTCCTTAGAGCTCATTGGAAGCGGAAATGTGGAGCTTGCTGTTTCTCAAGTGGTGCGTGCCACCAACAGGTTTATCCCTCACAGAAAAACGTCCCTTACCACACTTTTATTTTCATGAATGCGATTGTCTTGGAAGCTCATTTGGGTTACCAGAGTGATCCTTGTCTATTACCATTAGCGCCTACAGTTTTGTAGTTGGCTGTTTTTCAGGTCACGCGTTTCACCAGGCAGCTAATTTCTCACAGAAAAACATCCCGGACCACAGTTCCATTTTCATGAACATTGTCTTCCATGCTCATACAGTTCATCAGAGTGTTCTTTGCATGCCAATACACAGGCTTTTTCATGGTGCTTCCATTGCTCTCTGATCTCTGAGGTTCACTCTCATTTCTAGAGATTAATTAACCAATTACATGATTAATTCACCTGTGCTTAATTAACACCAGGAAAGTTTCCGTTTTTCTCCAGAACACCGTTAATTACGGGTACTTGTCACACCAGCTGAGACCTGTTGATATTTTGAGACAAAGAGAACACGAATTTGCCTGTTGTCCATGTTTTCTGAATCAGCCTTCTTATCGTTAGTGCCTACAGCTGTGTCCCTGTGTGTTTCTCCAGTCGCTCATATCACCATGAGGCTTATTTCTCAAAGAAAATCATACGTCACCAAGGCTTCATTTTCA